>JAOVVB010142979.1:0-26137 GCA_028570985.1 Heterobranchus longifilis
ATCGACAGATCTGTAAAACTGAGTTTCTCCACAAAGAATCATGCAAAAGCACCACTTTAAATGTTGTGTTTACCAGAGGTGTGCTCAGAAGTTTCTTGGAAATAAGTAATTCAGCATGAAAGAGCATGAAAAATGACTAATCGACTAAGAAATCTTAGTTGACGAAGACCAAAACGGCTGATTAGTAGTTGTAATCATTTTGGGTCAAAACAACCACAAAACGACTAAAAGTAGACTCTTTGATACTCTTTGAGTTTGGGTGTCTTGTTCCTATGTAGACAGGGTGGAGGGCCTCTTGCATGTGGGTGCCCAGGGGCCCATTGTCTCATGATCCGTCCATGTGTACATGTATGTGTGTGGAAGTGTGTGTATTTACATTGAGGGTTTCCTGTGGCCAGGGTCCATAAGGCGCAGTGTGTCCCTGATCACACCCACTTTGACCTCTTCGTCGACCGGACTGGGAACATACTCAAAAACTCCTGGTGCCACCTGAGACAAACACAAGTATTTATCATAAGTAATACTAATACTGATAGCAATACTATGATGATACTGATGTTGACATTCACTCTTACCTCCTGTTCATGTTCGATTCTCATACTGGGGTTGGAGTTGACCTCTAGTAATACTGGCTTCAGGTTCTTCATCAGCAGGATGTCAAAACCTAATATCTGAGACACAAACACATCCGTAATTAAATTTTTTGTATGTATATTTGAGAATAAAGTAGACTTTAGGCTCCTGTAATACAAGTGGATCATGCGTACTTGCATAACTCTGTCTCTATTACACCATTTTGATGCCAATAACCCAGACCAATGTGTGAAATGCAATACTGAAAAGGGCACATTGCTTGATTGTTTGCCCAGGGAGATTACTTAAAACATTGCCACAAATAGTTTCAGTCAAACTACCAGAATGTCCCAAAAAATGTGCATTCTTGGCTTGTTTTCTAAAAGTCCAAGGCTTAACAACACTCAAAAAAAATTTTTCTCTTTCTCTTTCTTCATGCTAAACATACAATATCTGTCTTTTCCAAAAATCCTGAAAACCCTTCTATCAGTCAGTGGTTGAAAAACCTCCCATTGTCTGTCCTTAGAAATATTAACCTTCACTATCAAAGGAAAGTCTGATGCCTTTTTATAAAATATGGGGGGAATTTCTGCATTTTTTGGAAAGTAAGTAGGTGTGACCTTGACCATTGAAAGATGTGACCGAATACACTTTACATGTAATATATATCAGAATCAGAATCAGAAATTGTTTATTGCCAAGTATGCGAGTATACAAGTATACAAGCATACACAATTCATTTTGAATTATTTATGCATTTCTTTTTTTTTTTTTTGCTTTTTGTTTGTGGTTGTTTGTCTTGGCGACTTGCTTTACTAAAACACATCTTTGTTATGTTATTCGCTGTTATTATTTTATTTTTGGGAAACTGAAGATTTTTGATAGGAGAAGGAAATGGGGCAGGATGAGGGTGCATGGGGGAATACTGTAGACTGTATACTAGAGGTGTAACAAAAAGCTACTATCTGTGCATATCTGAACAATGCATTGTTATTCATTTGCATTTCTATACACATTCTACACATAATTGTTACCCACTACCCACCTGGAAGCAAGTGGGTCCCGGTTTGCCAGGCGGTATGTCAGCCTGATAGTAGACTCTAAGTTCAGGCACCACGGCGATGGCAGTCTTGATGACGAGAGCGATGATGTCCGACCACACCTTCTTGATGTCTACGCCTTTAGCTGCCAGCCTGTACAGCACGCTGGACAGAGTGCGCTTGCTGCCCGTGCTCTGGCTGTCTGAGTGCACAAAGTTGCCGCTGTGGACGTTGAGGGAGTAGTTTGTCAGGTGCATGAAGACATGGCTCAGATTCTTCTGGCTTGGTTCCTACACAGTCAGAAAAAGAGTGACCTTAAGGTGAGACACGACAGGCAAAAACATGAGATTTTGGGCTATTTTAGCATGTCTTCTAGACTAGTGGAAAGAAAACATCCAAAATACACATTTAGGTGTTTATTTTACTACACATTGTCTATTTAGGTTTGTAGATTTCTCCTAAATTCACCAAAAGTTAGCATTAGATGATGCCTCATTTGCATATTTAAACATAACATTTCAGAAAACTTGTAATACAGAAAAACAATTGTCTTAATGTAAATAATCAAGTGGGGAAGTTATTAGTGAAAGAACATATACAATACATATCTAAAATGAGTTTTTTTCCCCCTCATACTCTGAGTTAGAAATCTCAGTAATCTGAAATCAGAAATCTTCAGTAGCACTTATATACACCAAACTTTCCAGTTTAATTCCTATCTATATTCTGAAGGTTTCTATTGTAACATTGTATTCCTAAAAACATGGCACATCTTTTATGGTCGTTGACAGTATTTTCTGATGTAAGCAGTGATAATATGTCAACAAATTTAAACAAGAATTTTGAACCTGGCTTATCAATGTTCACATTTCTCTTCTGGAAATGTATGCAAATTATCACATATTTAATAAGATAATGCCTCATTTGCATATTTAAACATAAGATTTCATAAAATAAATAAATATAGCTTTTTGTATGAAATAAAATACAAATTAAACAGGGGGGAATTTCATGGTGATATATTTAGTTTAAATGTTTTAACCTGAATTGTCTCCCCTGAATTATCTGCATGTTCCAAAAGTACAAAAGTACCTGGTAGGGCTCGGTGCAAAAACGTGTCAGGCCTTCCTTGGCAATGTAGATCTCCAGTGGCTCCAGGGACTTTAACAGCACGTAGAGGCGGATATCGAACTTGAGCTTGTCGATGAGTAACGGCCTCTGGATGTACTCCTGGACTACAGCCTGTTTGGCCTGTGAACCCACCATGAGCTTTAGGTCACTCGGGTCACGAATGAGGTAGATGCCGTCCCCCTGAGAGCCCCCATCTGGCTTGACAATGAAGGTGGGATTTACTGTGGCATCGTTCTCCTTCACCATGCGAATCTACAGCAGAGGTGGGAAAAGATACAGTAAGGTTAACAAAAAACTAGAGAAACAGGTTTCACACACTGTGGCAAACTTTAAAAGATCCCCAAGTTCGAGTGATGAAAGTTTGATACTAAACCGAACACAGTCTTATTTAAATATGTAACAAGCTTATAATGCAGCTAATGGTTGAGCTACAGGACATATGCAATTAGAAATTTAAATAAAGTCACTGTTCATCATCTGAACTTACAAATTAAATGATTTAATTGAAACTTTTTGTAACAGTTTACAGCAGAAAATGATCAGCGGGAGAGAAGAACAAAATTAACCCAAGAAATCTGGAAATTTAAAAAAATGGGGGCTACCCTAATTCCAGAGCTGAACGCTCAATGAGCAACATGTTACAAACAATAGTAATCTGTTGAGTTGCTGGTAAATTTTGGAATCCACCAGCCACAGTGGTAGGTGGACAAAAAAGTAAATTTCCAAACCTGCATACATGCATACATTAACTTGGGCTTTATCTCTACCTGCAAGCTAAACAACATGGTTTCCCCCTGTGCATTACAAGCCCCTAAGCATCACATAATCTTTTTTAAATGCATTTTAAAGATGTTTTTTAACTACAGTTACAGTGGGGTAGCTCGCTTGGAAATTTAGACACAATCATATTTTCAAATGTCCAGTCGGCTTTTAGCACTGACAATGCCCTATGGAAACTGTGTTATAGCTTTTTAAATCCTCAATTTCACAATGAAACCCTGAACAACATAGTCTTTCAATTACACCTTTGGGTCAGTCGTTTCAGTTTTGTCTTCAGAAATGTTACCAAATCAACATAATATATTATACTGTACATGCAAAGTCATTATATTTCTGTTTTAGTTAGATTCTTTTCTGCAATAGTCATTTGAGATGACTATCTGAGTCTGAGTGTAAGATGTGTGTCTTTCTATGGGAAGCAGTTTGTAGTCTGCTGTCTGCTGTCTGCTGTAAACTAGATTGGAATGAAAACAGTGATATTCTGGTGCCATCTGCTGGACAAAATATATTGTTGCTTGCTGTATGATTTTCTTATCCAACACTGCCAGCGACACATTCACTTACTTACTGCACTATACACACTCTCACATACCCATACATTGATACTACAGCTACTGTACATACTGACCTTTAGAATATTCATATGTGTACCACTGTCTACATTGTACATACCGGATACTGTACATACACCTAATTCATATCATACCTCCAGCTGTCATTCTGTATGTTTACTATTAGCACAACTTCAACAATTTCTGCACTGTTTTCTTTATACGTACCTGCACTGCTTACTGTGTTCTACTATATATATTTTAGCATATTCATACCTCTGTTCATACTGTATATATCTAGTGTATTCATACCGCCTACCACTTTTCCACATTCTATGTTTTCTATATCTTATTCTGTAAATTATGCACATTACTCAGCAGTTTACTGCTTTTTGTGCTTCTGGTTAGATGCTAAATCTGAATTATTGACCATCTGCCCATTGCATCACAAATGTAACTTGTGCAATGTAACCTGCTGAAATCAGTTAAGCTATGGTGGAGAAATATAATAACAATTTTCTAAATAAAAGTGCACTGAATTTCTGGATTTATATATGATTACAAATCTGAATGTTGTGTAATAAGTACATGCCATCGACTAATAAAACTCTTCATCTACCTGCCAAAATGGCATGGAGAAAAAGGAAAATTGGTTCTGTCCTTGTGCGATCAACTTTCCTCCTAAATTGATGAACATAACACACAAATCTGGATAAATGCGTTTTATGCGTACATTTTAAGGCTTATTTGGTGGCGAATGGCACACTTGGTAATTGGCTGTGACATAATTTGGTGGGAAGTTAAAGAGACTTACTTGGCATTGTGTTGGAACAGTTGGCTGCTAGACCGACATGGACTGAACACTGATAATATTGTAACTAAAATGGGTAAGAGCATGGACATTGCTGTTACCAGGAAATGTGCTCGATAGGCAGCATCAAACACTCTGAAGTAAGTGATCCAAGCTTTAGTTTTGTCTTTAGTCATTTGTCCATCCGCAGCTAAGAAAGACCTAAAAAAAACTCAAAATTGCTCAAAACAGAGCCACCAGATTAGCTCTCCATTGTTCAATGCACACTAATGCAATTTAATCTCTCATGGCTTCCCATGGAGAACGGGTTACTATCCAGTCTTTGGGAATGTCTAACATGACAAACCACAGTATTTTACTGACCTGTAGTGAACATAATTATTGGACAAGACCAGCCAGTTTAGGATATCTCTTACCACCTGTACCGAGGACAAATGTCCTCAAATCTACTGTAATTTACAGAGCCATTACAAGATTTAAATCTAATAAACAAACAAACAAACAAACAAACAAACAAACAAACATGCTTGCTCACTGTAGTCAAGCAGTTAAAAGCAGCTCATTCTTCCTCTATTCTCCTCACGGCTCTCCTCCCTCCCTGTCATATACTGTATGTGTCTCCACTCACTCGACACTGTATTTAATTTAAAAGATAATCCTATTAGATTCAACCATGTGTTAAGGAGTGCCAGATGACCATTAAGGGGCATATTTATAAATGTGGTACAGTCTGTCTTTTCCCCTCAAGGACAGTGAGCACTGAGGCGAGCAGATGACACAAGAATTAAACAAGTCATAGCATTAACAACACTACTGTTGCAGTGTAGCATGATGAGCAGATATAACAGTGGACAGAGAGAAAAGAGCACTAGTAGTGTAAAGATAACAGAAGACTCCACAACGTCAGGATCTGTGTTGTATTTGCTAAATTATGACACATTTTGAAAATTGAGAGGAAGCAAGATGGCAAAAAGAAACAGTGACTTTACTTTTCAGAGCTGTCTTTCATTAATAAAGCCATTCTGGGAATTCATCGTGCAATCTTTGTCTATAATAGACATAATCTGCTGTCTGTCCCAGATAATAGAGTGGACATAAGGAAAGAAGGCCTTTATGTTTCCAGCTCAAGCCACTTAAAATGGTCTGCAAAAGGAAAAATACCTGTTTTTGTAATGAATGACATTAATGATGGCTGCATTCCATTTAGGTGATCCAGGTCCAGGGTCATGCTGTTATGCATGTTGACTTACTGGTGTAGCAGCCGACTGATGCACTTGAATAGCATGTAACCACTGTTAATGTTTTTAGTAACACCTGTGTTTACGCTGCTGTGTCAAGTCAAAATATCTGCTGTGAAAAAGTTTTATTTAAGTCAAGGAATTTAACATCTCTGGCTGAATTCAACATTATTTTAAATGACATGTTAAATGACTATTTTGCTAATTGTGTCTGTTTTAGATTATTTTAGCCTTCTTAGTATTGATATTTATTTGTTTGCATTGTATGTCTCATCAGTTGCATGATCTTGTATTTTTTGTTGCAGTCTTGGCCAAGTGTCCCTTGCAAGATATATTTCTGTCCTCACTTTACCAGGCTTTTTTTAAAATATAATGTATATTTTTATGCATACACTCCCCTCTAACCCGAACTACAGTCAACACAACATTTTCTGCTTGTTTTCTACTCAGACAAAATGTGTTATCCAATGTTTTCACTGCACAGAAATACATAAGTGCAATGATTTATTTCATTGATCTCCACGTATCATGTCCAGTATCAGAACAACTATACCTGTGTGGAAAACTGCTGGCACTCGTCAGGCAGGATCCAGGAACGGGGATAGAAGTCGTACTCTTCTGGGAACAACTCCTGCATAGTCCGCACTGCTCGACTCAGGTTGATCTTCCTCAGCATTTCAATCATTCCTGCAGCGCACAAAGAACTGTTTCAGAGACACAATACATGCAAGAGACTGACATGTAGCATATCTATAAAAATGCATTTGGGAGTAGGGACGGGACAATAATCATTGTTATTGTAAATCATGATAACAAACACTCACAATAAGTTGATTGTGGTGAATTTCCATTATTGGATAATCGTGAATATCATGAATATCCTCACAAATTGACTGCAGTTTACCACAGTGTCCTATCTGTGATGCAATACAAACATTTGTTTCTTACAAAAAAGTGTTTCTGTAAGCTGTAATGTTTTGCGAAAAAAGTCGGAATGTTAACAGAAAAAAAGTAATGTTAAGAGAAAAAGTCACAATTTTGAGAAAAAAAAAGTTGTAATGTTTAGAGAAAAAATTCACAATGTTTCAAGAAAAAAGTTGTCATGTTTTAAGAAAACTGTCGTCATGTTTGATAAAAAAGTTGTGTTTTTTTGAGTGTTTTTTTTGTTTTCAAGAAAAAAAGGCTCAACAAAGCAAAATGTAAGGTAAAGTGATTCCAGTGTGTTTTAGTGCTGCTTTAAGAATTTTAAGCATATTTTGTTGATTATGGGAATAATATTGTGAATTGCAATTATTTTGGCCAGGATAATCGTGACATGAAATTTTCATATCGTCCCATGCGTACTTGGGAGGCAGTCTTCAAAGGAAATTATAAATAAAATATAATCTATAGAAGGACAAAAACAACAAATATAATCTATAGAAGGACGAGAAGGAAGCAAACAGACATGACTTTGTAAGGAGATATAACTCATTTTGACACATGTATTATACAGCCAGCCAGGAGATTCCAGTGATGTAGATGTGGATGTACATTTCTTACTAATACAATAATCTCTAGTCATAATGATTATTGCCACAGCAATGAGGATCAGTAAGGGTTTAACTAAATCCCTCCTGTTGTGATTACAGAATACAGAGTACACATGAAAGTACCGCAAGCTGAAATAATCTCTGCACCCACAGTTCAACATGCACGGGTGTAGGGTGCTTTGCATCAACAGAAGGTTATAAGAGAGGAGAGCGGGAGAAGCAGTGAAATACCTGGGAACTTGTTGACCTGCCCTGAGACGATATTTTCATTGTCATGGAAGGAAACGCCATGCCAGTAGATATCACAGGCTGCTCGTCTTCCCAGAGGAAACTGAAGAAAGGGAGGAGAACAGTAACAGGGGGAAACAAAAGAGGATTAAAAAAAAAAACAAATGATAGGAATATATATTTTTTTAATCACTTTTTTTGCATCTGTAAATGAGAGAGAAGGGTTAATCTGTTAGTTAGTACTGGGCAGTATACCAATTATATGTATGATATGAATAGGTATGGGACAATATGAAAATTCCATGTCACGATTATCCTGGCCAAAATAATTGCGATTCACAATATTATCCCGATAATCACCAAAATATGCTTAAAACTCTTAAAACAGCAACAGAATCACTTTTTGCACTATAGTGCATTGTTGGGACTTTTTTTTCTTTAAACATTACGACTTTTTTCTCATAAAATTGTGGCTTTTTTTTTTCTAGAAACATGACGACTATTTTCTTTAAACATTACAACTTTTTTTCTTGAAACAGTAAGACTTTTTTCTCTCAAAACATGAATACTTTTCTCTTAAAACATTACGACTTACGAAGAAACAAATATTTTTATTGCATCACAGATAGGACACCGTAGTAAACTGCAGTCAATTCGTGAGGATATTCAAGATATTCACGATTATCCCGATAATGGAAATTCATCACAATCAACTTATTGTGAGTATTTTTGATCGCAATCCACAATAAAATCTAAATTACTGTCTCAATAGGCAGCAAAATATATAATATTGTTCACAGCGTAGAGCGCTATGGTGTATTGAGAGAGGACCCCTGTTAACTCCTTTTCTTCCTAATGGTTATACATTTTAACTTAAATTTACATCGCCAAATGGCACTTTTATATTCTGTGTACTCCACAGTACAGTAGAATAAGCCACTATAAACTTATAATAAGGTCCAGTCATGCAAAAACATAAAACAGATATTGCGATATACCATGAAATCGCCAGAATCTTAAAAAATACTCTGATACAAATTTTTGGTCATACCGCCCGGCGCTACTGTTAATATGACTGTGGGAATTGGCAGGGTGTTTGTCCCTGTTGATCCCAGAGTGCAGGGATAATCTTGCCTAAAGATGGTAGGTAGTGCGTGTACTGTTGTGATGAGCTGGGAAAAAGGAGAGGAAGTGATACTATAAAAGGATTTAGAGATAGAAAATCCAACTGGCACAAGGCACAGCTTTTGTCCTCTGCACTTGCCCACACTCACACACTCCAAACCACATGTTATCCACCAAATGTGCTGCTACAATGAAGTCCAAAGGACATATATTACAGTCATAATGTGATGTACAGATATATCCATATTACAAGTCTGCACATTCAGATGTATTGCATCTTAAACTCGTTTTTTAACAAACATGACAGAGTTCAAGAAAGTGTCTCCTGACCACCAATGCATGAAAAACTATTAAAACAGCATCCACATTTGTCCCACATGCTGCTGCATCTCACTTCTCTGCATCAACGCACAATCTGCTTTTTATTAATTAAAACGCATACATTTCATCAGCTGCTGAGGTCTGTTAACAGGGTGTTTTCTACCTGAGCTCTGTCAAATTTCTATTCACAAAGTTTCAGCTTTTTAACAAACTATGTTGATTCTGTATTTACACACATTGCATTCCATTAATGGTCAACATTTGGGTTTGTACATTTTATTTTCAATTACAATTTTGGCTTCCAACGATTATGAAAACAAGATAATTGAGATAAAATAATGGTTATTGTGCCGCATTCTGTTTTGCTTTCGCCCATTCCCCACTACCAAAATGTTGAATGTTTAGACGTTTTCACTAGGTTGTGGCAGTGTACTACAACATATTTTATCTAATTTATTTTGGTCTAATTATTATTTTTTCTTTTTAATTTTTAAATATATGTTGTTTTCAGTAGGCTAGGTTGTGGAAGTGAACTAACATTACAGCATAGTTTATCTTATTTATTTTTATGTAATTTATTTTGATTTATTATTTTTAATATTATTAATTTAAAGATGTATTATATATTATTTATCTCTTTATTTTTTAAACAATTATTTATTATATTTAAAGTTCAATCCACTGTTCAATTAATGCATGCTGTTTCCAAAGTCAATGAGGAATTGTGTTAAATAATCATGCTTTCAATATTGACCAAAATAATCGTGATTTTTGCCATAATCAAGCAGCCCTACATTTAGGATTTATTTAAATACAATACAGTTCAGTTTGTTGCATCACAAATACCACTAGTGTGAATGTGGTCTAACTTCAGTGGTTGTTATAGAGCTCCTACTGATGAGAAAAATAACTGTGGGAAGCTTTCTCTCTCTAACAAAATATCCAGATTGTGTTTATTCCTAAAGTTCCAAACAGGACAGAAAGCTGGCACCTCAGTAACTGCTTTTTATTGTCTTTCTGTGTTGTTTTTATAGTCTGTGGTGTCACGCTTCATCCTTATAACCTGCTGAAACAGATCTGAATAATTTATTTTAAAGATGCACTCCCTGATTTCCACCCAGCTCATTAATACATTAAAACTTGACACGGCTCATATATGAGTTTCAAAACATCAACGTTGAGCTGGGAAGAATTTTGTCATGGAGTCTGTTAGTCACAATAATTACATTATCGACTTATCGAGGTCCGCAAAAATGATCGAGGTCCTCTCCATATATCGTACGGTATTAGCCATTGTTTACGTGTGTGTTTGTTGACATAATAATAAGAATGTCACCAACATATTTAGCCAACATGATGCCAGAACAAACAGCCGGGTTTTCCCTACCATTATAAGACAGCAGCACCTAAACGTTTTTTTTCACAGCAGCTAAGCCAAATGAATAGAAAAAATTCCAATGTCTGAATATTCTTAAGAATTAAAAGTTCAATGCTCCTTGAAAGGGCATACTTGCATTATTACACCATTATTATAATTATATCAGTGGCATAAAATGGTCTTAAAATGACAATAATATAATTTATTGCAATTATTTCTGGGACAATATATCGTGCAACAAAAGTAATTATCATGACATCTTTAACTTTATTACATCAGGACTCTATATCAAGTTGTATTAAGGTCAGCAGTATATCGTCACCACTTCTAAATTCTACTCTCATACGATCCACCACACTGCCCAGCTACGAGATAGATCTATGACAGAGTTGCATCTCATTAATGAGTTAACATGAGCGTGTGTGAAAACAGGGAAACCCTGCTCCACAGCCAACACCTGAAATAAATACTGCCACACAGATGCCAGCGTATAACTGTCTAATCGCATCAGGGAAGAAGGTCAAATTAATTTGAGTAGTTTCTAGGGATCAGGCCCAAAAATAGCCATTTCTTGTTTATGTATGGAGAAGGAGGAACACTTTTAACCCACTGAGGGCTGGGCGATTAATCAAATGCTATTTTCAAACAAGATAATGGTGATAAAACGATTATTGTGCCACATTCTGTTTTGCAATGATGCTCTTGTTTTGTCTTGTGTTATAAATCTCGTGCACTTTTGCCTGTTTTCACTGAGTAACTGCACAACTGGAATATGTTGAATATAGTTTACCAAAATGTTGAATATATGCTGAGTAGTTTTTCAGAAGGTTGTGGCAGTGCACCAATGTTAGGCTACAACCTAGTTGATTTTATTTATTCTGATCAACATTATTTTTATTTATTAAGTTTGCATAATTAATTAAAATTTATATATACTTATATATTATTTATCTCATCTTTTACATGTATTATTTATTTGTTTTTCAGTTGGGCCATGGGTAACAGCATTTCATTTCCAAATACTTTGTATGTAGAAATGACAATTAAATAAACTTGGAAAAGATAGGATAGCCACACACTGTTTTCAATGCTCCCAAAGTTAAATTTATTAAGTGTACAATGTTTCGACCTGAATGTTCTTCGTCAGGTATGTTTTTTTAAGTAGGCCTACCTGACGAAGACCATTCGTACAACATTTGGAAACATTGTACACTTAATACATTTAGAGCATTGAAAACAGTGCGCAGATATCTTTTCCTCTGTACTAGTTTTTATCCTGCACCTGTTGAATGAAATGTCTGTTCAGATGTGCACGCACTCTCTTGGACTGCATCAATAAATAAACTTGAACTAATCGTATTAAATAATTGTGATCTCACTATTGACCAAAATAATCGTGATCATGAATTTCGCCATAATCGAGCAGCCCTACCCATTGTTGTGGACTTAATCAGGTGTGGGCCAAGTTCGTTTTTTTCCCAGCCACTTTGTGAATGAAAATACTTTTCTCCCTGAAGCCCAGCCAAAGGACGATGCATTCCATTTTAGCTAATGTAGCAAAAATACAGCCCTATATAGAATATTTCAAATTGCAGCACATCTGTCATGCCTCCAGTAAATAGCACTTATAATTCCACGTTATACATGTTATTAATTTCTAAAGGTCCTCCAAGGTAATCTCCTGGTGGCAGGCCTTTTAAAATGTCAGCTTAATCTGTAGAATCCTAATCAAAATACCAATCCCATGATTAAATGCATGGCTAATTAGTCTTATTTTCTGAAGTTGTCACTCAGACCCTCAGGCTTGCCATTCTCTCTGTACCTCAAAGAGGACTAAAAGTTTATTGGATTAGCGGCGCTTAAGGCTAATCATTTCCCACTGTTTAAGAGAATGCCATATGTTGAAGGTCAGTTGGCAGCTGTCTCTCAGGCCAGAAAATACTGCAGATGTAAAGACGTAGTAATTTGGATGTAAATGAGATGTTAAAAGGATGTGGGGTTGTATGAGGTACTTATCCATAGTCAGTGCATTACCTACAGTAGATGACGGTCGGCTAAGACGAAGCTAAGAAATGTACTGCTGTGGGCGGAGCCACATAGCAAAACTTATTTTTGCCACCTAAAAAAAGGACCTCCTAAAAAAATCTATATCAGTTTAGGTGTACGCTATATTTGGAATATTTTAACCACTTTACCTTGCCGTTAAACAGCCTTTTATAACGAGGAACTGAAGCCGGTATATCGCTCTCTTCAAAGTCACCAGACTTCTTTGAGAAAAACAGTCAATTTACCTCGCAGAACACAGGAGTTGCTGGTCGACCACTGCCTCGATCGGTTAGTTTGTTTGTTAGTTTTGTTAGCTGCCAATCCTTTTAAGACACTAAAGTCGCACAATAACGCAAACAAAGTAACCTATCGAGGCCGCGGTAGACATTACTGTTTTTGACAAAGGAGTCTGGTGGCACTGAAGAGAGCATCGATGTATATAACAGCTTCCGTTCCCCGTCAGAAAGGGCTGTTTGATGGCAAGGAAAAGCTGTGAAAATATTCTAAATATACAAACACTTAGGCCCTGTCTACATGCATCTGGAAATTTTTGTGAACAAATATGTTCAAGGGATTTTCACCAATTAATGTTAATTTCATAATTGACAAACAAAGGCTACGGAGTTTCAACCCCTTCAAAGATGTTGACAGATACTTTCAAAATGGCTCAGGATCTATAGCGCCCTTGACTTTGTTGGGGGTGCACTGTGAGGACAAAGCATGGTAATGTATAGGCCTCCTGTCTACCGTTTCCGATACCAGACCTGGAAGGGTTTAAGTGTCACTGTGTGGTCACCGGTCATAAGTAGAGTCTTTACTTCACCGCTCTCATCACATTGCCCTTCTTTACTTCTCATGCATAATGGAGAGCATGTTAATAATGGCTGATAGCAGGTATTAATTGCATCACATTCAAACTGACCAGATGGTGTTTGTGGCTCGGAGAATGAAGAACTGAATCAATTAGCCCTCTCATAAATGTTTTAAAGTTGCTGCTTTTCATTTTAGAACAACTTTCATCCACATCCATCCTCTGTAATTTTATACATTAGAGGTGTGCAAGCAGGTTGTGGCTGGGTTAAAGGTGATCGTGTTATCTAATTAATAATGTGCCAAGTTTTCAATAAATTACCTCTTCGTGCTTTGATAGGGATACTGGAAATAAATAATTAACAGCAAAGGACAAATCATCACGACTCTAAATTAGAGCTGCAACTAACAATATTAACGATTAATCTGCAGGTTATTTTCTCAATTGACGACTGCATTTACAATTTACTTCATATGCAAGTTATGTCCATATTAACATGAATAGTGATTGCATAGAATCAACAATCTTGGTGTGCTAATGATTAGTTTGACTTTTAGCCTGCAACATGATCAGCCAAAATCAGACATCCCTGGTCCCAGGGGCCTCACAGAAATTAGAAAGTAATATTGAGATAACAAAGACAGATAAGACTCAGCCTTGTCAAAATTAAAGGCCATTTGGCTGCTTTAAACAGAAAGTGACCACTCTGATCCATTTTTACCTCCCTATAGATTATAAATGAATGCTCAATGTGACAGATGTCCATACTATTTTAATGGATAGACAGATTCATCAACATATTGTGTTGTTTAGACGAGTATAAACAATCCCACGTCTTTGGGAATCCACTCCTTTATCTTATCACTATCAAATCTCCTGTGCATTTTGTGACAGATAAGTTTGGCCACCTTCAGCACTGTATGTCACTTTATGACGAGTACATGAATACATTTAAATACATACATCTAACTGCTGGAAAGCTGCAGTGCATAAGGTGCTGCAGATTTAAATACAAAAAGCTTTTTGCCTTTATAATAACCTGTTTCCATAGATTAGATTAATAAGAAACATTAATTTAAACATTGTCTTCAGAAGTGCAAAGTTCAAGTGTGCAAAACTTTCTTACAAATCAGACTTAAATTTCCAACTTCTGAAAATTAGAGCTGCAATGATGAGACAAATAATCGATTAGTTGATGGACAGAAAAATTATCAGCAAATATTTTGATAATCGACTAAACATTAACGTAATTTATCATGCAAAAATGGCAGAAAATGACAAGGACTGACAAAACAAGACTTTTAAAAGACATCACCTTGGACTTTAAAAAAATGGGATGGACATTTTTCACTATTTTCTGACATTTTATAGACCAAATGAATAATCAAATAATCGAGAAAATAATCTGCAGATTAATTGATAATAAAAATAATCATTAGTTGCAGCCCTACTGAAAATATTCACATTTTGTGAGAAATGGGCCAACTGCCTCTCATACATTTTCATATTTTTGATAGTGAGGAAGGGAAACACAGGCAAACTATTATCTAATCTGAAGCCCCACACAAATAGAATAGGTTTTCCAAATTGATTTCAACCCTGTCTTAATTGTCCATTAGAGCAATGTTTATGGGCTGCAGCAGTTAAGTTTATATCGTCTTTTATCGACTGTTAAATGCCCAGTAAAAGTTATCTCAGGTTATAGTAGTGCTGCGCAGATTCATCTCCTTAAAAGCTACAAGAAACTTGTATTGTTGGCCTTATATTCTAGTTCTTATGTACAGAGACACTCCAGGCAGCCTTTTCTTGTGTGTGACCTCTCCAACCCATATCCAGCTCATCACACCCCCTGGCATGTCTCTGCAAACATATGATTGTTAATGGCACATAGTTGGAGAACAGTAGGACGGAGGTTTTCATCCATGCACATCCGTGACCAACGCCTAAGCTGGTTGTCATCTGAATGAAACACTGATGCAGCTGATGTCAGAGCTCATGCACTGCTTTGTCAAACCAGCACACTAGTGTTTCATAGGAATAAAACCTGCACAGCACATGGGTGAATAGCATTTCTCCAAGACAAACAGCAAAATAACAAGAAAGAAACTCATGTAGCGCACCTCTTTCCACTTCAGCTGCTTGATGCTCATCTTCAGTGCCTCCAAAGAGGTTTTGGCTTTCGATGTATCCACAGTCACTGGTCTTCTCTTCCTTGCAAGTTTGAATCCATCCTCACGGCGTGTTTCTTGATTGTTTTTGGATGGATGGATTGTTACATAGTTGCCATTAGTCTCTGACTTGCCCTGCAGTATCTTTCCAGTTCCTTTGATGTGAAGTGTCTGCTCGTGCCCTAGTCTATTCAGATTTTTCCCAACATGAGCAGAAACTACAGACACATCCGAGGTGTGTTTGCCACAAGAGTTCTTGTCATCTTTTCCCAGCATACTTCGACTTTTACCCCTATGTTTACAAGTGATGGACGTGTTGGACGCATCCCTGCCAACCATGGTGATGCTGGGAGGGTCTGGTGGTGGTGAGACAGAAGCAGGGGGAGAACACACTGGCACCTGCTCTTCGGTATCCACGCCCTCCTTCGCTGCATCCTCGCCAAATGATTTCATTTGCTCGACTTCAATCTTGACTTTAACATAATGATGATCACTCATTATGCGGAATGCTATGAGTGACGCTGCTGGGCAGGGCACACTTGTACCACGGAGTGCAATAATCCGACGCCACCGGCAAGCTAACGCTATTCTGAAATAATGTAGAACGCATTGCTAGCTGAAATGGCTAATTAAATAGTAAAAGCCATTTGCTTCTGTCAGGTCGTTTCCCAAACAGTGAGTGAGCAGACCGTGGAGATATGCTCACAGCCTTTAACGTTAGCTAGTTACCGGCAAGCTAAAGAAGTAACGCTAGCTAACGCCTTTTGCCAGATGGCCACAACAATTCATTGACTTCAAAAGGCTAGCGGCTCTGACAAGCTGGCGTTGACTCAACCTAGCTGCTAGTGGCAGCTCTTGTAGCCAGCACCGGTGCTAGCTACTTGAAGATAGCTAAACCTGACGTTAGCTTATCAAACTTCATTTAGCTAACATATGGGTCTGTGCCGTAACGGTTTGGCGAAACTAGCGTTACCCTTTAACTCATGACAGACTTTACCTTACGGGTACCGTTATCTACTTTTCTAGCGGGGAGCAGCGTTGTAATGATGCCCATAGTCCTCTGCTCTCTGTGTGTTATCGTCCCTGTGTTGTTAAGCAGAAGGCAGACCAGCCCGTCGCCCAGCCTCCATCTGGTTTGAAACCAGCTGATGCTGCCTTTTGAGCTCCTCGTAACCTCCGACTTTAGCAAGACATGTTGGCTCTATTACTTATCGCACATAAATAGAAACGGGGCTCTGGTAGTGTTTGTATACTGTATATTGTATGTATAAACCAGGGTTTGATTTTTATACGCCGTGTGTGTTTTTAAGCCCCATGTTTTTAATGCAGAATACCAGCCATGTCAGAAACTGAAATAACCACACCAATAATAACACATAAAGCCGAACTGTGTATGTAGGCATATCTATCTGTTGATTTTAGAGGATGGTTGTTAGCAATGAAATCTTGTGAGGTCGTACTAATTACCTTTTTCATTGGTAGGCCTAGATGCTTAGAAGTCGGCTATTTGTTTCCGACAGCACCTGAAGGCAATACGGGGATGCCATGTTTCAGTGGCTGTCCCCCAATTAGAGCAAAGACTAATTTAATATCCTCAACCAAATACCATTATTCGTGTTATTGAGAGCTATATTTAGTGTTGTTTTCTGTAGCTACGTGATGAAAACAAGCAATTTAGATTAATTGGGTAAACCAATGTTTTCAACATGTATTCATTTTTTCTATATGTTTCTAAAGGCTACCAAAAAATTTAATTAATCACAGAGTCTGTATGGATACTGGCACCTGAGAAAACTAAACAATAAGTAAATAAGTAAACAATATTCACAAAGTTATTTACAGATGAGAGAAACATTTATATATAGTATTTATTCATTCATTCAAGTAATGCTAGTGTTGTCTGTAATATAGCAAAATAGAAATATAAAAAATAGGGCAAAAGAGCAAAAATATATCAATGTACTGTATCCACATCCATGTTTTTGAAAAAAGAAAATATCCATTGTATTTAATTTATTTTTACTGACCTTTATTGACTTTTGCAGAGATTATCTTCTTGAAACAGGGGCACAAAAGGAAAGAGACCCCCAAACCATCTGCAGATGATTCTCCTTCCAGTGTTTCCAGTACATCCTCTGCGTCCTTCATGGTGTCACCTCCCCATGAGGTGAGACGGAGGATGCAGACAGTGTCTTCAGTCAGGATTTCCAGTTGTCAGGAGAGCGTGTGTCTGACTACTGTAGAGAAACCAAGACCACCACACGGAGAGAAATCAAAAAAGGGCATGGCAGTGGTGCATATACCTGCCGTCTGATTGATTGCCCTTACCACAATAAACCCAAAGAAGGGTCTGCAGCTGACAAAGAATTGGGGCCAGTCAGGATCAGCACAGGGCCCAAAGCAAAAAAGCCTGGCAGGGCCTAGCTCATTTGAGGTACATGTTCCATACAGACCCAAGGGAGGGCCCATTGTAGATCCAGAACTGGTGCCAAAGAGAACCAGGGCAGGACCCGTGACAAACAGGACAACTGTTGCAGAGAGCACCCTGCTTTATGGCAGACAGGGCGATGGCTACAGAAGACGAGGCGCTGTCCCAAAGAGCACCAACAGCACAGATCTGTCACGTGTTGCTTGATTCCTCTACACATGCTTGCCCTCATCTAGCACATCATGCTCTTATCATTAGATACAGGTGTATGCATGCACAGTGAACATCACTCTGCACATTAATAAAAAGAACAATGCAGTTGTTGTCATATTTCATTATTCCTGTAGATATCTCAACACAAATTGACCTCTCAACTAATACAATCAAGGGACAGCGTGTCTACTTTTTCAGCAAAAACAAATGTCTTTTATTCTGAAATTAGTTGAGTGCTAACAGACAACACTGCTGTATTTTCTCTAAATTATAGTCACAAATAATTTTGAAAAAATAGAGCAATGTTGTCTGTTAGCACTCAACTAATTTCAGAATAAAATACATTTGCAGTTCAAACACAGGAAAAATGATAAGTTTTGTGCTCTAAATAAAGCTGATTGATTTACCAGAGTTTCTAAGAGAACATCTGACTAAATTCTCGATTTTGTTTTACTTCAAAGCAATTTTATTCACAATAGTTGAAAATCAATTGTTTGAACCAACTTATGTTTATTCATGGATTAGAAGTTCATTCAAGTTTAATCATGTCTGATCATCATTTATGACTCCAGCCTGTTCAGGTAGATTTAAATATTGTCATTCTTAATATCAGATCAATACCAGCAGGGACATTTCTGTGCAATATTCCATCCATTATTTGTTTCTTATGTATGCTTCACATGGAGATTCATTTATACACAGGAAACAACAAAGTTCCACCAATATTTACAGTTGTACAAAAACTATCACACCGTGTCAAGTTAGACATTCTGCCTCTATAGGGAGAGACAAAAGAGTATTCTATGAAACTATTTTAAAAACTAAGTTTACTCACAGATTATTTTACAAATAAATGTATAGGCAGTGCCCCAAGAATATTATGTCCAGACAGATGAATGTGCTTCTCAAAATAATGCATTGTAAGACAAAAAATAAAAAGTCTTCTTCATCTGCTGTTTCATATTATTCATTAATTCACAGTTTCCTGTTATTCACAGTCAATGTAGAGTGAAAATACATTAATAACCACCATCCTCTAAAACATTTGGCAAAGCTTCATAAGTGAAAACTACTCATGTTCCAGCGCAGTCGCCAGAATAAAATGTTAGCATTGTACATTGTTCTGCAAACCACAGAAATGCTACATTTGTACGTTTTGTATGTATGATTAACGTAATTTGTGTAATAAACATCCTTTTTTCCCCTCAGCAATTGGTTTTGTTGCCTCAACAAAAACATCCTGATTTTAAAGTGATAGTTCAGAGGCAAACATTGTCTGATGTTACTATTTTTAAGTTGCATAACGTAAGTAGGGATTTGGCGAGAACAGCATTACTAATCTTGAAACCTATTTTTGTTATACTATGCTGGAGTAGAGTTCACAGAATGAATGACAAATCTGCTACATTTGAATCCATCCCATAATAATCTGGGCTGCTCTTATTACAAATCAAAGATCCCCAACAATGTCAAGTAAATGTAGTCAACAGAAGAACATTTACTCAATTATATTAGATTTTTTTAGGGAATAGCATCGTAGTCGTAGTAGCATAGAACAACCCTCCATGACAATGTTAGGGCGGACCAATAGATGGCAATATTTCCCCAGTAATAGAACTTTTGCTCCATTGGATTCAGTCAGAGAGACTGAGGGGAAATCACACAAAGTTGACGGTATTTTAAAAACCTAAAAGATTTGGGGCTATTGAGAAAACATTCGGGGCTGGAGCCCCAGAAGCCACCGCCTCGCTCCGCCCCTGGAACAAATGCAACATATCTCTTGTTTGCAAAAAGGTCCAATGCCAACATTTATTCTGGGGATTGGTTTGGATAATTTCAACCTGTTTTCAAGAGTACTGAGTGTTGGAAATTTTCTTCCACAGTAATGTCTTCAGGTTGTTAAGGACTAGTGAGTGGTGCACCTCCATCTGGCTTGCCAGACCGCTGAGTGTCACACAGGTGCGGAGCTGCTTTTCCAGATCCCCATGGAGGTCTGAAGGTGCTCCAAAAAGCAGAAAATCCTGCAACAGCACACACACCTTTGCGAGATTGGGCTGCACGACCTCAGTGTTACACTGCTTCACCAGCCGATCGCAGGTGGCCGTGCAGTCCCGGCCGTAGGTGCAGTCTGCGTTCGTCTCACATCGCCGCCCCCTCAAAAATCCCCGCACGACGGCCTCAGATGCCACACTGCGCAGGTTGGCCATCTTGCAGTCGTACTTTGCATTATAGCCCACGTGGCGAGGACTGGCATCGCATATTAGGAAACTCCCGTAGGACCCGTGGAAGACCTCTTCCACGAACTCCAGCAGGCCGATGGTGATGCGAGCCCTGCGGGGCCAGGCCGGTGCGAGCCAGTGGTTCAGGCCGGAGCTCAAGGCCTCTGGGACGAGAGCCTGCAGGTAGTGAGGCACCTCCAGCCTGTAGAGGGAGCTGTGGCCCACACGTTCCGTCACGTACAAGTCTCCACAGAAACCGAGCAGCTTGGGGGTGTGCTCCTTCTCCTGCAGCGCCACCATCAGGAGGAACTCGTTCATCTGGAGGAGAGCCCAGATGGACTTGGCCTCTGCTAGAGACACTTTGGCATCCTGGTTGACATCAGCCAGGGTAATGACCCTGTCCACCAAGGTGCTCAAAGATGGCTGCTCACCAAGGTTAGCCTGCAAGAAGGAGGTATTATATGATGATATATATATTATTATGAGACTGTCCTCCACAGAAAAACCACACCACTTGTCATTTGCCCACAGGCTGTTTGTCGAGGGAACCCAGGGCGATGCTAACTTCCTGGTCGATGTACAAAACCACATCATCCCTGGGGCTCCCGATAGTCTAATTATTATTTGAATTATAAGATATACTTTACATACAGGACGCCTACTGTAATGTATTAAGTGTTTTTTTAATTATACACTGTACATACAGTAATTTAATTTGTACAGTAATTTCAAAAAGCATTTGAAACAGTTGTAGCATATTTTGAAACAGCCAATAAAATTCAGTAAATACAGAAGCTGTCTGTTTCATTACTTTATATTCATTTAATAAATATATAAATGTCAATTAGATGGTAATCTGCATGAGAAATAAAAACAAATAAATACAATTTGGTTATAATATTCCGCTTATAGTGCAGGCCAGACATGATCAATATGATGGTACGTGTCCATATAGGCATTTTTCCACGCCAGGGATCGCCACGCTCCCCAGCATTGGATGCTTGAGAGGTGTGCCTGTATAATCATAAGTTTGATGAATGATCAACAACGAGAACAACAGCGCTGCACCTGATTGCCGGATCTGCTCCCGGATTTCAAACCGGACTCGCCACGACGGCTACTTACATAGACAATGAATGGGAAGAGTGGAAATGAAGCCTGCTGTGGACATGTACCTACCTATCCACTGTATTATGATATATTATATGATGTAATAATTGGAAAAAGAAAAACCTTAAGGAAACTCTGCAGCATCTCTTTAAATTCATCCATAGATGTTCCACGAGTGGGTTTGTCAAATAAGCTCATCTCCTGTCGCAGTACAGAGTCTGGAGCCCCGTCGATCTTCACGGGATCCTCAATCCCACACTTGATCACAACAGGTCTCTCCTTCCACAGTCCACTGTACACCTGAGAAGTAAAACATGTGGCAATAATAAAAGATTGCTCTCTAAAAAATGCTTGTGTCTCGTGTCGTGTGTGTGTGTGTGTGTTTTACCTGATGTGTAGAGGAGGTGGACATGCAGCGCTGCAGGGTTAGAGTTCTCTGATCACACAATGCCTTGCAGGATGAGCCTGATATTATGCCCCTTCTGTAGTGATCACACTGCAAAAGGAAACAGGAAATGTACCACATTAAACCATGGATGTAAAATAAAACCTGGATACAGCGTTCGAGGCGGAGCTTCATTCCTATGAAAGCTGCTCAGTGGTGCATGAAGCCAAAATGGGGCCCATAGAGCAGGCGCACTAGAGACTTCCGGCTACATCTGCTTTAGCACTCCGGCTAACTCGAATGGTGAGTAAATAATTCAATCTTGCAGCTCTCCTAGACTTTCCAAATGTTATCAAACTGAATGGATCTAATCCTGATAGTGAAATGAGTCATTTCGCGGGGGTTGTGATGCGGAAAAGAATTATCCACAGATTGACAGACGTCTCGTTTGCCATGTAAGTCTATGGGAAAAAGTCTTTTTGAGCCCCATGGCTTGGCCACTATGTCAATTTGGCTTCAACAGTCAGCGCACTTCCTGGGGGCCTGCACGAGTTTGATAGACAGATGGTTCATCCAATCACCTGCCAGGTATTTTTTGAAAACAGTTTCTAATGGCAGCTTCTCAGATGGTGGGCAGATGATGAGGAAAATCGATAATAGCATTGGTATCAATAAAATGTTATCAATTCCCATCCCTAACAGTGATGAAATTATGGAATTGACCGTCACCAAGGGCGTAGGATTTGTTTCAACATGGGGGGGGGGACACATAAGAAATGGGGATTTATACGGAAGCACATTGCATTCACAAAAGGAAATACAAATTAGACACCTTATCTTGGAACGGAACTTCAAGAATAGATCTCATAATTATGAGAAAATATCTTGTCTCATATTTACGACATCTCATAATTACGAGATTCAACTTTTGTGAATGCAATGTAGGTCTGGGGGTCCTCCCCTAGGAAATATTGGGCGTCAAACATGTAATTTCCTGCATTCTGGTGCATTTTAATGGTGGAAATGTCTTTAATTTCATCAAAATACATTCATGTTTTTATTGGTGGTAACAAATGCACATGTTCTAAATACTGAGGGGGACATGTCCCCTGCGTCTCCCTTGAAATCTATTCCGATACTTTTTTTTTTTTTTACTAGACTGTAATATAGAACTCAAAATGTATTATATAGATACAATTACATCCCCAACTAAACAAGCCAGGGATTGATTATTTTGCTTACGGTTTTATAATTCTGCTATAAATGGCTGTAACAAGTTAGGGTCTTCATTACCAGAAGAGGGCAGGATTGTCTTGATGGTCACAGAATATTTTTAATAACAACATCCTGTAGGTCAGGGTTTTAATCTCCTAACTGCTACCAGTCTGGCACGCTCAAGCTGTTTTGGGAACAGCATGGTGGGGGCAAAGGATTTATGGTCTAAGCTACGACTAGAGCGTTGTTATCTTGGCTTACCTGGACCCGTCCGAGTTTTCCTCCCATATGGCCTCAGCTTTCAGATGCTCTGCTCTCAGCAGCTCCGCTCGGAGGTCCTCAGCCCGAGACATGGCCAGGCCGCGCAGAGCGGGACGACACTCAGGACCAGAACCAGAATCACTCAGACCTGCTGGTAGAAAAGGATGTATACTGAGTGGATGTCAAATAATCATACTCAGATGATTTTCTATTCTATTGTACACTATTCTGATCTGTTGTATTTAATTCTATTCTAATCTGCTCTGTTTTGTTTTGTTTTGTTTTGTTCTGTTGTATTGTATTTTGTTCTATTCTATTCTACTCTATGATGCAAAGTTTTAAATGAGATTATGTGAAATAAACAGATTTCTCATTCTGTTCTGTTCTACTCTTGTTATTTTCTATTCTGTTCTGTTTCATTCTATTCTGTTCTGTTTTATTATATAAATACAATATAATATTCTATTTCTATGTTTTATTCTGTTCTACCCCATTCTGCTTAAAATCAATGCTATTCAATTTTACTATTGCGCAATGCTTTAAATGAGATTGTGTGAATTCCACAAACAATTTCTTGTTTTCTTCTATTCTGTCTTGTTCTGCTTTGTTCTGTTTTGTTCTATTGTGTTTAGTTCTGTTATATTTTATTTTGTACTATTCTATTCTATTATATTCTATTATGCAAATTTAGAAATTAGATTAATTCCATCAACAGATTTCAGCTTGTGATATCCAAACTTTTACAGAAAGTAAAGTTTTACCTCCACTTTTCCACAGAGGTTGAATGTAACAAGTAATTAAGTACTGCATTTAAGTACAATTTTTAGGCACTTGTACTTTACTTGACGAGCATAAAGTAACATAAAATGTTACTTCATATACATATACATATATAATTCATCAGGAATGTTAATTGTTGGCACGTCATATTATTTTGGACACTTGGTGGCGGCGATTAGATGCACAGAGTTGTATACAAAGGGGCATAGGTGACAGGAAGAGGAGGGCACAGGTAGAGGGAGAGCAGTTCAGACAAAAGCTACAGACCAGGAACAGACCACTCCAGCAACAGAGCAACACTCTGCTACAACTTACAGAAATAACAGTATCATTCTATGACATGTAAATGACAGAAAGTACAGGTACTGAAATCTCTACGTGGCCTTCCAGAGGACCTGCAATCTATCCATGGCTCTGCTCATCCCCAGTGACCACTCACCTGCTCCGTCTGGAGTGGCATCCCAGAGTTCAACAGCTGGTAGGTCAGTGGTGAGTCGGGCGGGGGAGTACCTCAGGGTGGAGGGCCTGATACAGGGCACTGGGTTGCTTGTTGCAGGGGCCCCTTGGGTTAAAGCCACAGCACACTCCCTTCTTGCCTCTGGAGAGTCCAGGAGAGCAGTATGCTGGGACCCTCCCTCACCTCCCTGATTTGAGGTAATCTGGAACTGAACCGTGGACTGACCTGCAGCAGAGCGATTTCTTGAACTTGACTTTAGGGCTGACTTTATGGGCAGCGATGGAGGAGGTGATTCCTTTAATCCAGATGCCTCCAGAAAACCGGGCTCGAGAGCGACGGGGCTGTCCGGGGCGAAGGAAACACCTCTGCTCAAGTTGACCCTGTTCCTGGGATTCGAGTTACGCCGCTGAGCCCAAGACGGACCGTAAGGGCCATTGCCAGACTCCAGCCGACTTTCTCCTTTCCTGCTCCTTCTCCGAAGTTTCCCAAATCCTGACGATTTCCACCCTGTGCTGCTCTCTTTATTTTCCCCCAGCACGTAAGCTCCGGCAAAAGTGACAGTTAGAGGAGCTTTAGGACGAGTGCTTGCCTCTGGCTTGTTATGAGGCACCCATCGAGGAGCTGCTTTTTCCCGCGGGTCCTCAGGCTGCTGTGGCTCAGTGTTCTTTGGCTCTGACGGTGATGAGACCGGCTGAGGCTCCCTGACTACAGAGCCACATGCCTCACATTTCTTCACCAACACTATTATCTCTTTAATCACCGTTGTGGGTTCACCGTTGACACCCGCAACTTCTTTCTTCTGTGAAGGAGGCATGGAGCCACTTCGATGGCTTCTGCTCCTCTCTGAACCACTGCTGCTGGAATCTGTGTTGCTTTCTTTACTCTTGGACTTGGGCATCCCAGGCCTACTTCGCTGTCTCACTCTATCCAAGTACCGAGACTCCGCTTCTTTCTCTGATTCGTCCTCGAAGCGCACCCGTGTGGGCGAACAACCGTACCGTCTGGATCGACCACCTTGGTCACCGGGGGAAGTGTCTCTTTGGTTGGGGATGAGGAGGGCACCAGATACAGTTTGAGCTGCATGATCTTCTTTGGTTTGAACAGCTTTCTGCACCGGCGTTGGATTTGGACTCTCAACTTGCTGCTTCTTTCTGCAAGAAATAACAGAAATGCATACAGACATTTTAAATCCCCCCTTTCCATCCCCTATAGAAGAGAGAGTGCAGGGGCAGAGGGGTTGTTTAGTTGAATATATTACACTCATTGATCCTTTATCTGACTGAGGTTTGTGCAAGTTAGAATCTATGGCCCCGACCATGGCTCTGAAATATCAGTA
>JAOVVB010142980.1:0-12001 GCA_028570985.1 Heterobranchus longifilis
GTCTGTCTGTCTGTCTGTCTGTCTGTCTGTCTGTCTGTCTGTCTGTCTGTCTGTCTGTCTGTCTCTCTCTCTCTCTCTCTGTCTGTCTGTCTCTCTCTCTCTGCCACAGTAGACCAATTAGACCTAAGCTGATTCCAGTTGTGACCTTTGGGTGCACCTCGGGTCTGCTGACAGGAGAGTTAACATGTAGCTGAACTGTTTTACATGTTATCGACGGGGTGGGAGGCATCATAGTCATTTTATCACACCAATTTCATTCTTGGCCGATTTCCCCTTAGGCAGGTTAGTGGCAGCTTCCCATTGATTTTTCATGTAATTGATCAGAGACCTGCTTGAGCAATTTATTGGCCCGCTCGCACCTGTGATTAAGGCTGAGGCCGCATGTGTTTATGCATGCACCGACTATTACTTTCCCCAGGATCAACCACCACGTGCCATAAACTGTGCTGCCCGTCTGGTTGGGCTGTCAGTGTAATGGATGCCGTCCGAGTCTCGGGGACATTTTTAATCATGCTTGACCAAAGCCATGTCATGTCCAAAGTCAAGCGCAATGGAGACAGGCTCGTCTGACTGACCGGCAATGACAGGAGTTAATGTGTTCACATGAAAACATGGACCCGAGTTTAATTCAAAGTAATCCTGATTCATTTGAAGCCGCTGCATGCATGGGATTAATATTAGAGCAGTCGGGGGCCCAAAACCACAATGACATCAGCTGAGCGTTTTCTTTGGAAGCCGAGGATCAGATAATTACAGAAGAAGACAAAGACGAAGAGCTGAGTGCTTTTTAAATATACACCATGTTAGCTGGGCATGTCGGCAGAAGTGAGGGTAGCCGATCACACAAGTCACTGACTGGCCTTGCGTATATAACGTTGGAAACCACAAGCCATGTTGCTGAGTTGGAGTGCTTAGCGTTGGTGCAGTTTGTCTCCCTTTGGTACGGTGACAGAGCTGGAACAGTACGGATCAGGCACAAAGCCGCTCAACAAGCTCAAGAGCCATCAAAGAGCCACCCTTTTAATTTGGTTAATTTACAGGCAGCTTTTTCACTAATAACGTTCTTGGAGTGATACTTGACAAATTGAAATACACACAGGATATTTCTGTCTCGACGGAGAAAGACTTATCTAATGTTTTGTCTTTCCCATTCATCATCTCCTCCTCCTCTCTACCTTCCTCTCCTCCTCTCTTTCTCTCCTCCTCCTCCTCTTCTTCTCTCCATCTCCTCCTCTTCCTCATATTCATCCTCCTTTCAATCGTAGAGAAGAAGTCACACCCCACAATAAAACTTAATTCCCAGCCATTACTTTATTTCTAACATATTAGCAGTACATAAACTGATTTGTTTAAAGATTTGTGGCTTTGGAAACACCAATTTGACTCCAAATTTTATTACATGGCCACAGAGTGTTGGCCAGACAGAACACTAGGCGACAATCGCATGTGGTTTGAGGCTAAAAAGTGAAGAAAAAAGAAGAAAATCAGGCTGGTTTCTCAGTTAAAAAAAGCACTCCTCCTGAATAATGGAAGCACTTCACATGTGCATTACTCAGGCTTCCCGGTGCAACAGCATGATGACAGGACTTATACTCCACTGACTGCTGTGGGAAAAGGTTTAGATTCACTTTTAATGACAGCCTATAGGAATTAATTCAAAAGTCATAGTGTGAGGTGACAAATCAGAGACATGCTCATTTAAGAATTTAATTTCTTTCTGATTTAACTGTAATTTAATTGATTGCTGATTACATGAGCAGGATGTAAAGGCTGCAGAGACAGAGAGGTGAGACATTTTTCATAGTAGACCATTCTATTCTGTGCCTTTGGAAATAAATTGGGGCTTAATTTCACAATAAGACTAATAAGCTTGTGTCAAAGTGCAATTTGGCACACAATAGAGCCCATACAACAAATATTCCAATGTTTCAACACAGGCTTTACTCGTGGAGATATAAGGCTGTATTCAGCAGAGTAAGGTTGTCAAAAGTATCGATACTTTGATTCAATACCACATATTTAAAACGATACAATATCCACATTCGATAGGATTGAAAGTACCGAAGCAAAAAAAAAACAGATCTACAATCAGATTTTCAACCCAAGGCTGCACAGATGAAACAACAGGGAATAAAATCAACTGAGTGTTAGTTTGTGTTCAGTGACTTGTTCTGTACCAGGTTGTTAATTTAAAAAGAAAAGAAAAACATTATCCTATTTTTTGTGCCAAGGACTAGTTTTTCGTTTTGCCGTGGTATCAAAAGAGGTATCGAGTATCATTTTTTTATACAAGTATTGGATCGAAGTATAAAATGTGATAACCTTACTGCAGAGTGTGCGTATCAAGTTATGACTCCAGAACACGGTTTTGGCTTTTAAAATGCATATTTAGTCACTTTGAAAAATCATATATAGCTGTCCGGCCTTACAGATCTAAATATTGGTTCCAAGGGGAAATATGTTTTATGCATTACGTGCACAACCTGCTCTTATGATCTGAAGTCTTACGAACTGTAATCAATCACAGTGGAAATAATGAGCAAAAAAATAATTCATTCAAAATAACACTTCAAAATAAAAAGTTTTTAAAAACTATAATGGCCTAAGTTTTTTAGATTTTGTGTTGTGGCTGACTTGCTGGGAAGTCTATCACCTCTACTCTTTAAAGTGGATGCGTGCTGATACACATGATGGAAAGCCAGAAAGTGTTTTAAAGTCCTCTCCAGTATGCAGGAGGGGGAAAAGTTGAAATGTCCAACAGTACTGACGCTGGGGGGCTGATGTGCTCGTTAAGAATCAGGAGAGAGCATCAGCAGAGCAGGTCACCCCGTTTCTCACATCACAGCCCCATCAGAAATTCTTTCAAGTGTCCTTCTGCGTCGCCAAAGATGACAACGGCGAATCGATAAGCGCTTGAAATGAAAAGAAGCCGCCGGTTTGCCCCCGAGGCGAAAGATTTCATACCCGCCAGCCTTCTCTGAACTTCAGGCATTCCTCGGCACCTTTCTGCGTGAGAAAGAGGAGGCTCTTGACTGATTTTTTTTTTCTTTGTATAAGAAGGTAAGAGGAGAATATAGCCCGAGCCGTCATGCCTCTCCCGACGCAGCTCACCCCCTTTTTTCTCCGCGTGCAGGCGGGGCATGATTTGAAGATGATGCATGGTGCAGGGTTGATGTTTTCTGCACGGGCTATGGGGTCGTTTAAGATGCATGTTGTGTGTGTGCGTGTGCACGCTTGTGCTTTGACGCGTGCGTCACGGTGCGTAATATCACAACATCTAATATTAGAAGGCACGGGTCAAATTGTGCAGAACTAAGCGAGCTGTGTTGGCAAATATGCACATTTTATTTATTTTTCATATTGGTTTGCATTTGACCCAATGCTCTCTGTCTGCACGTGTGTTTACGAGAGTGGAAAATTAATAAAATATGGCCTTCTTAGGCCTTTGTAGAAGAGGAATTTGTGCTAAAAATTGACTTAATTTAACGTCTATAGTCCTGACTAAATAAACCTGATCTAAGCAGCTATTAAAAATGACATTGCCTCTTATAATTCCTCCTTTATAAGTCTATATAAGGCTGCAGTATAAGCATGTATTATATTAGCCAACCTATGTGTTTGGGATATCAGGATTCAAACCATTCCTGATTCAACACATTGTGTTCTGGGGATGGAGGGCTGGATGATGCGCTTGCTTTGCCTCAGTGTCCCCTATTGCCTGGAAATTCCCGTGTGGATGTGCGCATTAATTACTGGTTTAATGGGAGTATGACTAAAAATGTAAAAGACGGATTAGGCGCAGGGAACGCGGGCCTACGTCCGGTCTGCTCGCCTCACTTAAAATGCGAATGGAAAATCAGTCTGTATCTAACGAAACGGATCTATAAAGAACATTTGCATCCGAGCCAGCTGTTCACTTCATCTGCACATAAATCCGCAACACGATATTCTGTCTGGCCCTGAACGAGCCTAATGCATCCATTTAAATACGTTCCTGTTTTCCTCGGAATATTCCAGATATTGTGTTTTCGAAATGTGTTAAATTATTTTATGAGTGCCTACAACAGTCAAACAATACGTTTAATTGGGCGTTAATTAGGCTTTAATTTGCTGATTACATAACAGGCTGCCATCCGTATCTGTGACTTTAAATACAGCATATCTTTAAATTAACTGCCAGTAAGTGGGTTTAGTCATGAATCCGTGGTTATGACTGTTGTTTATTTTACGCGCGCAGAGTTTAGATAATAAGCAGTTGAGTTACTTGTTGTAAATTGCAGGTTGGGTTTAGGCAAATTGAACCATTATATGTTTTGCATGGCTGCACCTCAAATGGTGCAATGTTACAGTAAATGCACCGGGGCGGGCTAACAGGAATATCAGTGTTTTATTTTATTTATTTATTTTTACATGTGTTGTTTAAAGATGCCATTATGAATTTTTGCTTGATTGTTGTTGAAAGTTGAGAGGCTCCAAGTTTGCCCTCACAGACACAGGCGCATACATACACAAACACACCCCTTTAAAAGGCACACACGCACACACACATACACACACACGGGGTCCCTCTCTGAGCTCAAAAGAAGGAGGAAAAAAATGCGCCACTCTTGGAGCGTCTTTCAAGGGGAAAAAAGTTGAGGAAGACAGAAGAGGACGAACCAAGGGGAGACTCGGATGAAAGCGCCTCCTTCGCTATTTCTCCTCGCACTGTAAATAGATGGTTATTTATGCGCATAAATGAAACTATCCTAAAAGATAGCGCTGCGTCTCTTTTTTTGGATAACATAGCGGGGGAGCCACATCCATGCAAGGCTCACATTTCCGGACAGAAACTTAGACTTCAGCGCTGCTGGACCTTGAAGTTGCCTGAATTTTCGCTATAAACACAATCACTGGTGTCCGAGTGTGTTTGGACGGTGGAATTTATCTCTCCGCGAAAGAATCACACGCCGACGGCTGGGAAAGTCAAACCCCACCACCGGTGTCTACAACTGGTAAGTGCAGCAGAGGAGCAGTAGAGGCTGCAAATAAATAAAACTGAGATGTGAGTCAATGCAAGTGAAGGAATTTGTTCCACCTCTTGTTTTTTTGCCTTTTCGGTGCGTTTGTGTTGTGAATTTCAAAGCTGGAGCATAAAGGAGCATGAAGTGGTGTGAGGGCAGGGTGAGCCTCACAGGTCGGCGGATGATAATGATGGATCATTAGCGGTGATGGAGTGTGGAGAAATAAAAAAGAAGAGTAAACCACACTGTACTGTCCTGCAGTTGGTGCTAATAAGATAAATGAAAACTGTTAACTGTCGATTAAAGTATGGAAAAATAGACATTTGTGCATTTTAGCACCGTATTCTGCAGCGTAACAGTAATGCTGATTTAAGTTAACGCAAATTCCAATAAAATGTGTAAAATTGTGGGTACACCTAACAAACAAACAAACAAACAAACAAACAAACGCTCCAGCCTAAATAAAATGAATAGCTCCCCAAAGCAAATTATAAATAGCCTAACCCTCTTAATAAAAAAAAAAGACAGTAATGTGAGTTCGGATGGGTTTTAGCCTCCTCTGCATCTTTTTGCAGTATATAGGTAAAGACAAAAAAAATAGGGGGGGAAAGATGCGACGTTCACGGTCTCACGCCTTTAATTAATACAGGACCATATGGTGGAGGTTAGTCGACTCATCTCCCGGTAAAGGCTGCAGTCTCATGCTCGACTGTGTTAATTTCAGAAGTAAAGCCAGTGTGAGGCAATGCCAGCTTTCTGTCTGCACTGGGCCTCATGCCACGTGAGTCACTGATTCATAGAAGTGTTGGTGGTGAGAGCAGAGCGTCCGTGAGGTGAGAATGAATGGATGAACGGGATTAATATAAGCAATCATAATATCTATACCAGAAACCGCTGCTATTGGATAGACACTCTGGCATTTGTTAGAAAAAATAGAAATACATATTTATTACCAGGCTTAATTACCACATTTTATTTATTTTTATTTTATAAATCACCATTATGATCAGAAATTATTATTAGGATTATTAGTATTATTATTAATGTTGTAGGTCTACGTGTATATATTATATATGTGTGTATATATATACACGTGTAATATATTTATTTAAGACAAGGTAAACTATTTGCCCCATATGTGTTTTCAAATTAGCGCAATAATATCGATTTTCTTTTATTAAACTGTAAATTTATCATAGGCCTAATATAGACATTCAGATTTCTTTGCATGTTTATTTCCTGTACCTTTTAAGGGAATACATGTCTAAATTCAATTTAAAATCTAACAAGAGATACAAAAAAAATAGATGAAAACAAATCCTTCCATGTATAAATTGTGTCCATATTTTTACACAATAAAATCAAATGAAATTCGGTCAAATGCATAAATAACACCGGGTGATATCAGAGGCCGCGGAGCAGCCAGGCAGGCTGAAATATTGGAGGCCCCCTCATTAAATCTCACTGATTAGATAACACTGAGGCGCATGCAATAACCTTACACCTTACAGCCTGACCCCCACTATTTCATTTTGCAGTGGGGATATAGAGGAGGGATGAGAAGAAAGGTTGTGCAGGTACACGCCGTAAAACTTAACCTCCAATATCTGCATCTTTTGAATTAGAGAAAAAAAAACTCACAGATGATGTAGAGCAGGTGAAGAGAAGAGCTGAGGAAAATGGTTAACAGCATGACTGCATGCAAATTCCCCCCGACTTGAATTATCATAAGCAAACAGTGTGAGCCTGGACTAATAAAACCCCATCTGTGTAACTTCATATCGAGGTAGTATGAGGGCTGCGATAATGAATTTTGTAATATCCCACCGACAGACATCTCAATCAGACTCTAATCCCGTGATTTTACTACGGAATCACTGCACTTCCACTGCAGGCTGCACCAAAACACAAGAGCCGGCTCATGCACAACACGGCGGCTTTTATATATTCACACGGCACAAAAATAAATCTTACACTGGGAAAATATATCACAATACATGTCTTGCGATAAAATGGGGTTTTAGACTCTAATTTGTCATAAATCATGTGGAAAAAACGTGCCAGAATGATGAGATTATTCATTTTTCTCCAACACAAATCATCTGTTTCCATTTTTTTTGTCAATCCAGAGGTTTTCTATGTAATTTTCTGCCGTAGATCAGTGAATGTGCAGTTGTGTCCTGACACATATACAATTTAATTGGAAATAAATCGATCAATGACACAATTTTACGAAAAATACGAGACTTTCAGACCAGAATGAGACTCATTAAAATGCACATTCTGCAGCCAGTGTAATTAGACATCGCTGACATCCAAACTTTCTTTTATACATTTTTATGCATTTATTTTATTATAACATCAGCACTGCTCTTACACGCGTCGAATGTCCGAATTTTGATTTTTGCATCAATTTCAAATATTTTCCTCAAGACCACTAGCATTTGTGTCCTGTAATCTAATACTTATCCTTTGAGCACACCACTACTCTTTTTAGTCTTATGTTGACTCCAAAAATTATTGACTGCAGAAGTAGAATTGGATGTCAGCGAACACCGCAGCGGGGTTGTTTACCAGACTTAAAGGATAATTATCGCTCTTTTGTCTGTTTTTACAGAAGCGGTTTCCTTAAATTGCCATAATGGACTCCCACTGCCGCAAACTGGCCACCACCTGCGCGCAAATAGGTGAGTATCTGATCCATCATCAATACTGTGCAATTGTCACAGATCACAGAAATAAAACATTATTATTTTAGATTTAATATGTTAGACTGTCACTTAAATTGTAGGGCCTATATTAAAAAAATATTAGGCCTGTTTTTTTGTGTATGCCATTGACATAAAACGGCACTCTTTAATTACAATCATACAGGCTAAGGGTTTATCGTGCATTGCTTTCCAAACAGGGTATTTATTAATTACAGCTAATATGTTATTTTTATTTACTGCATTTTAAATTAATTCGCCTTCTTCAGTAGTGGCCTAAACACTGATGTCTTGATATTAAAATATGATTATGTTTCAAATAAGTGAAAAGTTATATGGGCTGGTTGTTTCCAACTTGTAGTTTTGTGAGGTTCTTAAAACAAGCTGAATATCTTTAAATAAAGGCAAAATAACGTTGATTTCTCACTAAATTATCTCCCCTTGTCCTCTACACAAATTAAACTCACTTTAAGACTCTAAGCTCTAAAACTTGGTGGTAAAAAGCTGCTTTGGTTGGATGTTTTTTTGCAGTGGCTGTCATTGGGTTGTTGCTAAATGTTTAGTAGTCAGTGTACTTCGCTCGTCAGTGTGGAGAAGTTGTTGGTGCATGCAGGATGTTTGCTGTATTAGAGGGACACCTGGTGGCCGGCTGTGGATCTGCAGCTTCACAGCATCATCATTAAATCAGGATGAAAGCTCTGCAGCCACGTTATTATCTGCTGTCATTACAGACGGACATATGACCACTGACACATCTTATTATACCCTTTAATTTACGCCTCGATGGCCTCCGGCACAGTAAGACAGCTGACGACAAAACATTTATTTTTAATGTGGTTTTATACTCAATTTTCGACCTTATTATTCGCATTACCGGCGACATGTTTTCCTAAACAACATCGAGGAATAAAACCCAACAAGAGACTCAACTAAAATCCCTTGCTCGACAAAGTCTGGGATTTATTAATTATTCTCCAGTGTGGCGGGGAAATGACATCAGGTCTTGTTAGGGTCTTAAACGAATAACCAATAACTCTCACTGTGTTTCATTTATCCGACACTGATGGGGCTATATGTGGCAGAGGGCAGGCTGCTCATAGCTCCACAGCTGCACACTGTGAACGACCATTGATTAAGAATAATAGGATAACTAAGATAAAAACAGAATTACACGGGGGAGGGAGTCACAGAGTGATGCTTGCAAATATAGACACGCCAGCGCCAACTGTTTTGCTGTAATATATGCAGCGCTTGTTGGATTGACTCCGGGGAAAACTAAATGTATAATGAAAGCCCATTCGTGAGGAGGAATATACTAATGGAGGAATCTGATGTCTCCTTAATCCTATGTAAAAAGCCTTGTCGTCTCCCCCTATATTGACTGAATTGCTAATTAATGGCCCTCAATGGCGGAGGCCTATTGCGCGCAGTAATCCGCAGAAGAGAGATAAAGCATTCAGAAGGTAGAAATGAAGAGGAAACCGATAATCCACTTCAAGTTTAGTATTACAATACGGCTGCAAGGAAAAGGAGCAGCAGAGTGTTCGCTGCATGGCATAAAATAAGACGAGTGTTTTTGTTATTGTTGTTTAATAAAATAGCAGCCTTATTTTGAAATTTAGAACTTTTATTTTTTTAGGATCAAGAATATCTAATGCAAACTATTATTAATTATGAAATAGGCCAGATACTGTTTTTGGGTGTGTTTTTTTTCCATTTTCATTTTTAACTGCCTTTTAGTGAATGTTTGGAAATGTAAGGGCACGATTGTAGTGTTTACCCACAAAAATATGAATAAAAATAAATCCATTACTATTAAATGACATCTTAAAATGTGCATTATCTTAATTTAATTACTCAGAGAGCACCCAAACAAGGTTTTATTGCCCTTTATGAGAAGCGATTGGCTCCCTATGTTTTAATAAAGTCTCTTCCGTCCCTCGGAGTGCACGTGCGAGTCTATGGTCTGCTGGTATTTATATATCGGGGGCTTTCACGGGATTAGCCCAGTAACTTCTTAACAGCGCCAAGACCAAATGTGCTGGCTGAATGGGCGTCCGCCTGGCCACGTGGAGATGGGAAGTGTGTTATTTGATGATGATGAACCAAGTGTGTCATAAGAAAAAGGACAAAAAAAATGACCATCAACATTTAAAGCCATTTTTTCACTTTCACTGAATCGCACTAATTGTGGACGTGTCCTCCTGTCTATACAGCCAGTCAATCACCTGTTACCCAGCTGACATTTCCTTGAAAATTAAAGTCGCATTTGTTTGATGAGACCTGTTTACTTTGCATTAACGCGTCACAACCTTTGGGGAGTTATAGGTTAAAAAATGTGCTGCATGGCATATCATCTCAAACTCATTAAAAGTCCTCCTTCAGAAATTCTTAGGCAAATGAGAGTCTTATCAGATTAAAAAAAAAAAAAAAAAAAACACTACAGGAGTGCTGGCTGAGGGGTCCAAACGCAAAGTGAGGAGAGAGCTGCAGTTAAGCACCCAGATAAAGTAATCCGTCGTCAACAAACGGAGTCTGCGCGGTTAACTGCGGCTCCGGTGGGGTTGATTTAATGGATATTTGAACCTTAACTCTGGAGAGGTCAAGAGGATCGTCTCATTTGACAACTAGTATGACTGGCAAGAGTGTAGGCTGAAAAAAGGATGTAGTGGATAGTAAATCATTTGAAGTCAGTTTGGTCCTGTGGTATGAATATGAGGATTAGGATGAGAATGTTTAAATTCAATGTATTGGTTGTAATTGTACTACATTTTTACTTCCCCGTTACTTCACGGCCTTTGGTGAATGCATTATTAAAAAATCCTGCATCTCCATACAGCACGCCTGTATGAGCTTTAACATACTGTACATGTCCTGCAGTTAGCGTCAGTTGTCAAGTGCGCACAGCACAGACCGTTTTGGCGCAGCCTGGCACATCCCTCCTTTTGAAGTTCCATGTATTTTTCCTTTATTCGCGCGTCCTTTCGCATGAGCATTGTGCTGTAGCAGTAGCCTGCTGTGTTTGACATTCAGTGTGCATCTTTTTTTCATACTACAATCCGCTCTGTGGCTGGCTTTATCCACACTGAGTCCCTGAGTAAACTGCGGTGACAGAGCCTGCGAGCACGCGGCTCAGCTTGGGTATCAATAGAACTGCATCGTTTTACTGGGCCACTGGACCCATCTCATAAAATGAGGCCAAACTGTGTTATTTTCATTTTTATTTGGTCTTGGGCTGCTGCGCAACGGCAACGGAGCGCCGCGGGTACACCGTGCGTCCCATCTCTCTTTACATGCTTTTATTTGGAAGAGGAAAAATAAGCGCCAGCCCCGGCATAAACACATTGGCACACATATCTCGTTTCTGCGAGCTCCGGTTGGTTGGTCACACCGTCATATCCACATGGATGTGCCTGTCAGAGAGAATATGGGCGGGCGTAACATGGTGACGTGGAGGTCTGGAGAGACGCGCAGTTGGATAGGCAGTGCGCAGGAAATGAACAGAGAGCTGTGTAGTGTGTGTATGCCTCTGGATCTAATATCGCCTACCTGTCCTTGTCACTCTGATAGTCAGCCGAGGTAGCCGCTGTTTACCGATGTTAGTATGGCAGCACTCAATGGCCGATTTTAAAGCATTTTGCAGTTTAAACAGAAAGAAGGTTTCATCTGACCCGCAGGAGGAACTGCTCTGCTGTGCGTTTTTTGGAGAACTGAACACATTCCGCAGACGGACTTTCCGCTTCTCCTTGTTGTACTAAAGGGACTTACTCCGCTTTTGACAGCCCGTTTTGCGATCTTACCGATGAACTCTATGAGGGATCCATTAAACATAGACCATCACCACCTAACAGGGAATAAACTTGCCTCCACACACCACACGGCTCTGGCGATGGCCTCTACTTTGCAGCCGCTGCAGCGGTCTGTGGACTCTAAACACCGGTTAGAGGTGCACACGGTGTCGGACACATCCAGTCCGGAGTCTATCGGTAAGAACCGCACGGGATGAGAGATGTTCTCAGCGAGGCGCCGCAGATGTCATCTCGATATCGAACTAAAGATGGCTCCCATTAATCAACGTAAAGGGAGCTTCACATGCATGCAAATAGGCGATTATAGCTGTCATTATATTCACACATAGCCTAATTAGTTTTGACGTGTGTGTGTGTGTGTGTGTGTGTGTGTGTGTGTGTGTTGAGATATCATATATGAGGTCACATATTATGCTCATTTTCAGGTTCATACTTGTATTTTGGGTTTCTACAAGAACATGTCTCTGTCAGCATTTCCCAG
>JAOVVB010142989.1:0-12001 GCA_028570985.1 Heterobranchus longifilis
GGGTGGGGGGGTATAGATAGGGAAGGAAAGAAGGACATGAGGACGTATGTAATGAAACACATCGTCTCCTGTCAATCAGAACCACAAACATCTTAAAGACTCTGTGATGTCGTCTGCGTCCGCCAATGACAGCAGCCGTTGACGGCATCTGGGTGTGGTCACATCTCTGTGAGGGCGAGATAAAAGACTGCCAACACACACACACACACACACACACACACACACACACACAGACACACACACACAGACACACACACCTGCTGTAACTGTTGCGTCTTGTGATTTTCTGTATCCGTCAGAACGAAACTGTGAAAGGGCCGTTTCCCCGTCACTGACCACCCCCCCCCCCCAATATGACGAGACAGCAACTGTTTGTATAGAGAGGCGAAGTCCCGCCCCTTCCTGTGGTCACCATGGGAACTTTTTTCAGAAAGAACAGAAAGAGAGAAATGATTTTTTGATCCTGTTTGAGTTGTGCCATGAATTACACACATGATGTCTGTCAATTCAAAAGATAATTTTGCAAGTCAAGAAAGTCGCATTTTGTTGTAAAACTGTCAAAGTATAAGACTGAAAAAATGTAATTAGAAAGACTACACATCCAGGAGTCTCCTAGTGACGTCTCTCTCTTCCTGGCTGATAAAAACACCAGGAGTCTCTGGATAAAACACATCTGGTAAGATAACGTTACATGTGTGTGCTACGTTAGCAAGTAGCAAGCCAGAGCAAGCGAGGTGACTATAATGTTTGAGAGCTGGAGTTCACTGAGCGGTTTCACACAAAATCAAACGGTACGACACCACTTTCTTTACTTGCAAAATTATCTCTTAAATTGACAGACATCATATGTGTAATTCATAGCACAACTCAAATAGGATCAAAAAATAATTTATCTCTCTCCGTTCACCACCGTTCCCATGGGGACCACCGGAAGGGGCATGACTTTGTCTCTCTATTAATGACAATTCATCGCTTACCTAATGTGTCATTCCCCCGTTGCCTCCACACTCAAGTGCTGCGCATAACATGCGCACATCAAAGCTGATAAAATGCAGCGCTAATCATTTAGCAGCGTGCTGCGCCGCTGTTGAATGCAGGGAAACACTGAGCCATATAACTGCACCTGACAGACTGACGATCTCTCTGTAAAGGCAGATCGTGGAGACATTTTAATCATTCGCGATCTAATATATCGTCATATCGGCCACCCGTACTCCCTACCTACTGTACCCTGACCCCCTCCGGACTACAGCGTCCACAGTTGAGGCCTAAAGCCTGGAGCATCGCCGGCAGGCAGCAAGAGAGCAGCTGTGCATGACACATGTTCACTACAAACTCCTCTCTTTGCTTCATTTCACTCCTCCTCACCCTTCACTTCACTCCTTTCTCCTTTGGCCCCCACCACTCCATTCGGAACAGGTGATCCTCCCAGAGGGCCAGTTTTTCCCTTCACTTACTCGCCATGCTGCTTCCTCCTCCAGCTCTCTCATCCCCCGCTGAAACCCCGCTGTGAGTGACAACCAGAGACATCTGTCCCAAGAGCCGGCAGCACAAACCCAAGAGGACACCTCACAGAAAGGTCCAAACTCAGTGAAAGACAGTGAAAAGAAGCCAAGGGGCAGCTGCAGAGGAGGACAGAGCTTACTCATCAAACAAGGATGACAGCATTGTACATCATACTACCTAGTACAAAAACTGCATTTCATTGATAATAACTCTGGATTTTTAGACCTATACTCAATGCTACAGCAAATGGTAAATAAAAAAAAAGCACTTGCTTTGTGTCCTTAAACATCATCAATCATATTCTGAACAGTGTCTATGACAGGAAGCCCCATTCAAAGTGCATGTGTGTTATGAGTGTAACGGTACACAACATTTTCGGTTCGGTACGTACCTCAGTATTGGGGTCACGGTTCAGTACATTTTCGGTACAACAGGGAAAACAAACAAAAAAATGCTGAAAATATATATATTTTTTTCATTTATTTTTAAAAGTACAAACATTAAACAGTGGCTGATTGGCCATAATTCTTACTGTGAAGGTCTTTGAACATTTGAGTCTGCGTCATCCCATAAAAATCGCTACGCACAAAAACCTTGCACACTGAGTTTGGTGCGTTTTATTAGTTGCGAACATTCGCAATACAAGATAAGGAGATAAGAGCAAGGAGAGTTTCACCTGCTGATAAAGGAGCTGCGGTGTTTTCAGTTTGATGCACGGTGGACCTGAGAAACTCACACAGAACTCCCTGCTGTTTTCGCCGGAGAAGCTCGAGTCTCTGATATTTTGGACGATGGCCTTTGCGTGGACGGTGGCTCTGAATGGACAAACACCTCTCTTTTCTTTTTGACAGATGCGAAAAAATGCTAAAAATCAAACCTGTTCCAAAAACCGAATGACGGACGAAAGTTTCGGAGCCGGTGTGTAAACGTGATTGACACAATGTGAGGTTGTATTTATTTTTAAACGGCACTCAAATACTTCATATTGTCAATAATAAAAAAATAAGCAACACAAATGTCAAATGTTTGAAATGTTTCTCCAGATAGACCCGACTTCAGTGGAGCAATGTCGGCGTGCATTTAGACACAACTCATTGTCCATTGAGCTTGACTAACACCGCTAACTGCGCTAAACAGATTAGCATGCTACAGCTAACAACAACAACTGCTGCGCTGCCAGAACATTCCGGGTAAAATTTGCGCTCTAGAAAGTTACACCCCTAATGTGTGTCATCGTTATGCTGCAGAGAATTCAGAGAGAAGAGGACAGGAAAGCACAGGACTTTGACACTGGAGACTGGGCTTTATTTCTTGCATACCAAACGTTGTAGGTTTAAGCTTGATTTATATTGTAGTTGTGCATTACAGGGTCACGGCCTGGCGATGGACGGTGAACTCCAACGCTGAGCTATAAATCAACGCCTGTTAACCCCTTGCATGGAATATAAATTTAGTTTGAGGCTACTAATCCTCATAGTTAAAGTTGGGAAGGTCATGGCTGTGTTTAAATACTGGAAAACTTAATGCGTCACATCTGGCGCTGCATTTCAGCATCGATTTATGTTTTTGTTATAACCATAAATACAATAATTATTTATTTCTCAGGAGAGGATAATGAAGGAAGATACATCCAGTATGAACATTTTGCATTGAAAGTTAACAGATCGGGAACTTTTACAGCAGAGACTAAGGTTTGTTTGTAACATCAAATGGTGTTAGGTTTGATTTATGGTTGTGCGTTCAATTCAAGGTAAATCATAGCGTAGCCAGAAAAAAAACTGTGAGTGTGCATCTGAAAACTGGGTGGGCCACATCCAATTATCTGTAACGTTACAACACCACATATACAGGTAGATGCACTATATGCTGCCAAGGGCTTTAATGCTTTTTGGTGTTGAAATATCTGGGAATGACGTTTGTGCTGTGAATTGGAGAAATGAGTATGGCTACATTTGGGCTTGCGTCTGAGGAGCGGCGCTGTCCGTAGTACTGAAACTCATGAGTGATTATTGTGAATGCTTTGATTAATAAATGCACAGCTGTGCGTCACAGCAGCAACTACTTTTCAACCGTTTTCTTGTTCTTATTAATAAGATTAACAAATAAAAGCTAAATACAGTGCTTCATAAATGTTAATTGGAGGCAATTTAGGAAACACAAGACGACGAGCGGTATGTGACCGGGACACATACCACGTTATCTTTTATATTATTTTATATGTTATGGTATCGTTCCTTTTGTGGACAGCCATGAAACTGTGTCCTCTGATTCTGTCTCTGCAGGCGCCGGTGACGAAGGAGCCGCACTTGTTGAGGGGGTAACATTTGATTGACAGGCACGCTCCGCATGATGGCGGATGTTGTTTTTTGAAGAAAATAATTTAGAATGTATTTTAAAATGAACAATTATTCTAATTAGACTGCAATAGCTTTAGTTTTGAAGAAAACATTTGAGAAAGGCCCTAAAAGAATTAGGGATGCACCGATCTGGTAATGACTCAAATAGCTAGATCGGGTATCGGTGACAATGGGGCTGATCTATTCAATTCACTTCTATGTTTGCGTCTGCTGACCTGTGTGTGTACTACGTCACGTGTCAGCAGTGTGCCGGTGGCAGACTGCAGCACGGCTGGTAGAAAATTAAACATGTTGGCAATGTGGAGATATTTCTTCTGAGACACGTATGTAACTAAATCTGCCATTTTGGGTGAAAATAACAGAAGTCTTGGTGAAATATTATGACAAGAACACAGATTTATGTCACTTTGACGGTAAAATGTGAAGTTTGAGAGCCATTAAAATGCTTTGTAATAAGACATATTTTGTACAACATACAGTTGGTTTAAAGATACTGAATGCTGAAGATTTTGTGTTTTCAAAATGGTATAACATTCATATCTTCATGATTATGAAAAAGGGATTTTTCCTAACCACACGATGTGTTGCCCTCAGTACCGGGGTCGCTCGTTAAGTATCGGATCAATACTCAGTATCAGCAGATACCCAAAACCCAGGCATCGGTATCGGAACTGAAAAAGTCGGGTCGGTGCATCCCTATACGTATTTGTGTAGCAGTTTCGGTTTCAGAACCATCACACCCCTACAAAACATCATATGAAAACATCTTCCACTCACACACACACACCTCAAAAATCCCAATCAGACAAAGAAGCGGTGCGGTGCAAAGCTAACACGCTCTATTCAACAAATCTTTTAAGTTGAGAAATGTTGAAAAGTGTTCAGCGATTCTGAACGCACCCCTGGGAGTCTCCTCTTTCACATGACCCTGTCACCAGCAGCCCGCTGCATCAAAGGACACACTGCTCACACACACTTTTCCTCATGTCGTCACACATAGGATGGTGGTGGTGTGCCTGGTAACCATGGCGACGGCACAGCAGCTAGCTGCCGGTGTGTTTTTCTACCTTTCACACACAAGTTCCTCTGGATTTAAAGGGCCAGGGCCTAGCAACGCACTGTAAACTAGCCCAGAGGTGTTAACTTTAAAACAACTAAAGTACACCGGGAAATATTTGACTGAGGAAAAAAAGCAAACAGCAGCGAGTGTGTGGGGAAGACACACACATCCAGACAGGAAAAACAGAACGATAGATGTTAAATTCCTGTCCATGTGAATCAAGTTTCACCTCAGCCGATGTGTCTCCTACATGAACTCCAAAGTCTCTTCAACTTCGAGCCACAAAATAAAAAGGACAGACCCGAGGAAAAAAGGAACAATGGCAATTGGGAAACAGATTTTTCCAAAAGAAAGAAAAATAGAAAGAAGAATATTGTGAGAGACAGAGGAGATGAAATGATTGTATTTACCTTTGTTGGAGGAAGTCAGCAGAAACAGCAGCAGCAACATGGAAGAGAAAAAAGAAAACGACAGACCGGTTAGATTGAAGATCTTATACAAATATATGGTGAGATTATGATTTTTAATGACAATAAATGGCTTAAAAGTACGCCGAAATGACTACAGCATGATGCTGATTTGTAAGAAGTATGAATTAATGCTGTCAGGTCTGTCCACAAGACAACAACTTTGAAAATGCTTGTTTTCTGAATGGAGTTTGGCTCCATGAATATTTCACCACATGAATATTTTTTTTTCACACAATACATGGTATATGACGATATTACCGTATACTCCGGTAAAACGGCAAGACGGTTTGAAAGTATGAAAAAATAGGTACCGCCCAAGCCTACAACCCAGCACATTCAGCTTCTTTGTTTACTACAATAGAAACGGATTCTCAGCACAGCTGGTCTTCCCTGTCGCTCTATAAGAACTACTATATTGTTATGAAGGAGCTACTTAGCTAATAGCAAAGCACATGTATATAGTCCAGATGTTATGGGCTCCTGCATTAACTTATAGTGTGCCTTATATGTCTGTATATTTTTGTTTGTTTGTTGAGTAGCTGCAGCAGTATTATTGAGCCACCAGACTACAGCCAGCCTCCAGGATTTGGTGGAACAACCCAGGTAAGTCTGAGAAACACACATGCTGTTTGGCTGATTGTTTTTAAATCCATTTCTAACCCTAATCTGTTATTTGCATTATCTTGTTGGATTTTAATTGACTTGTAATCTACTTTAACTATTTATTTGCGCCTCTCTTATTTGCAAGTTTTTATAATATGTGGACCGTCCCAAATTAAAAATGTAGGTTTTCTACATTATATATACATTTTTTGTTATTGAGTCATAATGGCAAAAGAAACATATCAGTATACAAACATACAAAACATGTGCCCCTCCATACACAAGCACTCATTCAAACATTACACAAGTTACATCAACGTTTCAAATAAAACAAATGGGAAAGTAATAAAATAAATAATAATAAAATAAATAAATAAAGATAGAAATAAATGTACTGTAATAGTATACTCATACATTTACATGTATATACATACACACACACACACACACCTACAGATATACACATATACATATATGCGTACACCAGGGCATGTGAGCAGAGTGGAGTGGTGAGAATGTCTGCTCCTCACACACGGAGCTGTTCGCCCCCCCGCTCAAAATCGCTCTGCTCAATATCGCTCCACGCTCAACTCAAGAAGAGTCCACCAGCGGTGCTCTGGGCACTGGGGCATGGAGGGAGGGTGCACGCAGTTCATCTCCATTTACAACGTGAGCCTGGGTCGGGCATGCTTCAAAATCATGGTGTGAGCGATACTGGAGCGAAATTAGAGCGGGATGGTTCGGGAGATAAGGCGTTGCTCCAACTTTTTAAAACATACGCTTTTTTTTCCTCCAAAAAAATCAATCGACCATCAAAAGAGTTGGCGATCAACCCAATAGCTGACAACCAATCGATCAATCTTTGCAGCGCTACATACATATACATACAAAATAAGAATTTTCAAAAGTTTAGTTTGAGGTTTATTTTGAGGTTTCTTTGTTTATTTCTATCATTTCATTCTCAACACAGATTTGTTGTTCACAATGTAGCATTATCAGGGAACAATAGGGTGCGTCTCCTGAACACATGGATAGTGGGCTTACTGCGTCCTTTTGGATGTTAATGCGTCAGAGACACAGGACGCGTACTTGGCAACATCACTGCATTCTCAGTAAAACAAAAACTATAAATGAGTATGAACAGAATAAATGTCAGTATGCACTCTGAAACACTTGGGATTGTTTTGCCAGGGCAAAAGACAGACCTGGTACAACAGCACTCTGGCATCAAGGAGGAAGAGGCTGACGGCACATTTCGAGGACCTGGAGCAGTGCTACTTCTCCAACAAGATGTCACGCATCACAGGTACTTCTCCTGCAGGGAATGCTGGCATCATTCTCTCACAGTACAACAGCAATTTGTCTAGAAACAGTCCCTCTATTTTCCATAACATCCAGTATATAGTTCATGTCCCCATAGAGACAGAGCGCATTTAAGCCCCACCCACACCGGAGGGGAAAACAATTCACCGCTCTCCTCCATTGACTTTGTATTGCATGAGGGTGCATCCTTGTCAATTCTGCCTGCTAGCAAACAACAGAAAAATGCCTGAAACGCAACCAACATGGTAGAGAACCCAGGACTACGTTTTTATAAGCTGCCAAACCGAAAAACTGATCTTTTAAGAAGACAAAAGTGGATACAGGCGGCAATAAGGCGTGAGTCATCAGCAGGATGAATGGGAAAACTGGGGTCCTGACACTCACTCAGTAACTTATGCGTTTGTGTCACTTAGTCAGATATCCTACGTTTAAGGCTGACTGTAACTGTAAGTTAAGCTAAAGCATTTTGGCAGAAGAAACAACTTGTGTTAGTGGAATGTGGAGGAATCAGAAATCTACACAGTATTATGTTTGTTAGTGCCTTAGCTTGCTAACAGATTGCTAACATTAGCTTAGAGCTAACGTGTCCTCTCTGGTAGACATATGGTGCTAAAATAATCATTTGACAGGCTTAAATCTAATGCTTCAGTGAGCTACAGCAAGGTTCAACATTAATGGGGTTTTTTTTCACTTGGAAAATTGGGCAAGTGGGTGAGAAATCTACTTGCCCAAAGTCAATTTTGACTTGCCCTTATAGAAAAGACCAAAGACAAGTTAAGAGAGTGTCAACTCTCAACAGAGATAAGACGGAAGCAAGATGGTTCACTCCTTAATAACTACTTTCATCGTCTGCTCCGGAAAAAAAATGTTTTAATTCTTTTTTACCACTTGCCCAATCTGGCGAGTGAGTTGCTCGTGGCATTTTACTTGCCCCGGGCAATGGGGCAATCCTTATTGTGGAGCCCTGTAACAGGCATTTTGTTAGTGTTTCAGCATACAGTTGCATTACAGTGGTGGCGATGTTTTCCCCTGCGGGGGCGTGGTTTACAGACCTATGACGCATTGCGCTCTGTCTCTATTGCTCCTTGTGAAGAGTGTTTTAATAATGTGTGTTTATTGTGTCCAGATGAAGGCAGGAACCTGAACCAGCTGGATGATTTTATGGAGTGTCTGTCTAAGTTTACCCGCTACAACTCTGTGCGGCCGCTCGCCACGCTCTCGTACGCCAGTGACCTCTATAACGGCTCCAGTATCGTCTCCAGGTACAAAAAGGAAATTTAACTTGTATATTAGTCCTTTACACTTTGTGTCCATTGTAACCAGTTTTCTACCAGTATGAACTTTATCAATGACTGTATTCTCACCTGTGTTTCAGTATTGAATTTGACCGTGACTGTGACTACTTTGCAATTGCTGGTGTGACCAAAAAGATCAAGGTGTTTGAGTACGGCACAGTGATCCAGGACGCAGTGGACATCCATTACCCTGTTAATGAAATGACCTGCAATTCCAAAATCAGGTAGGAGAAATAATCTGCAGGCATCTTTCAGATCCTACAAGAGTGGTTCTGATCTCCTTTTTACACATGCGAGAAAATAGAGATGCACCAATCCGACTTTTTCAGTTCCAAAAGATCCGTAATAAGTTTGTATGAACGATTTCAAATACACCTGAACGAATCGAGGGCACACAATTTGTGGGCGAAACAGCGATCAAACTTCACTTTTTTTTCCGTCAAAGTGACATAAATCTATGTTCTTGTCATAATATTTCTGACTTCTGTTATTTTTGCCCAAACCGACAGATTTAGTTACATGTCTCAGAGGAAATATCTCCACACAGCAGCCATGTTTGTTTATCTCCCAGCCGTGCGGGCTGCCACCCACGCGCTGCTGATGTAGTACGTGCACACGTCATCAGATGTAAACATAGAAGTGAATTGAATAGATCGGCCCCATTGTCAATGATACCCGATCCAGCTATTTGAGTCAGTATGGGCCCGATATCAATATCGGATCGGTGCATCCCTATGAGAAACTGTTGATCATGAAGGCAAAATCTGCTGACCCCTACAGCACTGGTTTCATCATGTGACAAAAATCATCCAGAAATGTTATTTCCCATAATAGCACTAAGAAGGAAAAATTATGTCCCCATATTTCTGTTTTGCTGGGCCATGAGTTGTAGTGTTCAGGCCCATTTAGCTCAAACTCATGCTTCAGATTTGTAAAAACATACTTCATGCATTTTTTTCATGCACTGGTCACTTTTGAGATTTTCGGCTATTTTGTGGCTAACATATCTTCTTTCAGACTAGTAGAAAAAAACATCCAAAATACACATTTGGGTGTTTATTTTACGACATTATCTGTAGTCTGCCTATTTGCGTCTGTAGATTCCTCCTAAATTCACCAAAAGTTAGCATTAGATAATTCCTAATTTGCATATTTAAACATAACATTTCAGAAAACTTGTAATGCAAAAAAAAATGTCTTAATGTAAGTAATCAACTAGGGAAGTTTCATGATGATATCAATTAGTTATTATTATTTTTTAACCCTATTCACCTGTAGTGTCCTGCAAAATGTGCAAAATCTTTTCTCAAAATTAGTTTGTCTCAAACAATGAACCAGAAATCTCCAATTCAGTAACACTTACATACACCAAAGTTTCCAGTTTAATTCCTATCTATATTCTGAAGGTTTTTACAGATGGCTTTGTTTATATATCATTCATAACCTGATTTATACAACATTTTATTCCTAAACACATGGCGAAAATTGATTTTCTTATGGCTGTTGACAGTATTTTCTGATTTATATTAAAAAAAAGTAATAAAAAGAGATATCCAAGATTTATTCTGTAAAAAAAAAACATTGACTCTCATATGTAAACAAAATTAAACAAGGATTTTGAACCTGGCTTTTTTTTATCCAATGTTCACATTTAATTTCTGGAAATGTATGCAAATTCGAACATAATTGTCTTGATGTAAGTAATCAACTGGGGAAGTTTCATGGTGATAATTATAAGTTAAAATGTTTTTCTCCAAGGCCAGAGCCAAAAGAAATAGTGAATGAAGCTCTTATTAAGAATGTGACAAATTGTGAAGTTGAATGTTAAAGTGATCCCGCCCTTGTCTGTTGTAGCTGTATCAGCTGGAGCAGCTATCACAAGAACCTTCTGGCCAGCAGTGACTATGAGGGTACTGTCATCCTGTGGGATGGATTCACCGGCCAGAGGTCCAAAGTCTACCAGGTGTGATACTTCGGTGTTAGGCTACGTCCACATTACTACATTTTCATTTTAAAAACCAGAACTTTTGCTACTGTTATGCCTCACGTACACATGGCTCTGGCATTTCTGAGCCCCTAAAACGGAGATGTTTGGAAACACTGCTCTACCTGTTTGAGTTTGGAAACTACAAGGCTGCGTTGTAGTGTATACGGGCGAATACAGAGAACTTTGGAAATGAGGACACAGACACCCATGTCAGTCAGTCTTATCAGTTAGATAGGTCTACATACCTTTTGTGATTTCATCTTTCTTGTGTGGGTACTCCTTTCCCGTTGCCATGGCTTCGTCCGCTGATAGATAATTCTCCCGGTACCGCTCTAATATATCGCTGTATTTGCTTTGCAACAACTACCAATCTGTTTTCCGCCGCCTTTACTGTCGCTTACTTTCAGTAACAGTTCCACATCGTCGTCGGTCCAAGCAAAGAAATCTCTGCTCTTACTTTTCACCATTGCTCTTCTTCCTCCGTAGTATTATCTGTTGTTGTTGTTGTTGTTGTTGTTAGTAGTAGATTTTTTTAAAGTCTGATCTGCCGATTCCGATTTTTGCAGATTCTGATTTTCGCTTTGAACTATAATTTAAATCTCTTACATTTATTAACAGTTACAGCCATAGACATATATACATTAGCTGTGTTGGCCCGTTGCTGTGATACGTCAGCGCGTCGGCCATGTTGGAGGTGGCAGATCCGCCCTGTAAACAAATACAAGTAGACGTGGAAACTTACTAATAACAACAATCATTATATATAATGTATATTATATTATTGTAGCACCCCCACCCTCCCTGCTACAGACCGCAGGTTCAAGCGTCCTTAAGGCATGAAGGACTGAGAAGCAGTGTTATTAAAATACAAATCTTTATTATTAAAAAAAAAGAATTTGACTAGCTAAAAACAGAGCACTCGCACAGGTGGTCCATCGGCACACAGCGCCACAGCAACGGCAGACGCCCCTCCGACACTGGGTTCACCCTCGCAGCTCAATCAGCTTCATTCTCACCTCAGCAGCACGATCCCACCCCCCCACACCTTTTATTATACATCCACGCGCTACACACGGTGTGCCAGCCCTTCACGGAGGAGACAAAGCCCAGCATAGTGCCCGCGGCTCGCCACCAGCTGCCTTTTATTCCCCAACCTGCCACACAATGATTCACCAGTGTGTCGCTCCCAGCCGTCCCAGCATTATATTATAATAGCAAATCAAACTAGTAAGACTGGCAGTGAGTCTGCTTTCTTTTCTTTTAGCAGTGAAATGATATACTCCGTGACAGAAATGTATAGACAATTATTTTATTGTATGCAATAAGATTTCCTGCTTTTCTCAGTTTTGTATCATATTAAACTGAGTATACTGAGTATACATTTAAAGACATGACATTTT
>JAOVVB010143007.1:0-12001 GCA_028570985.1 Heterobranchus longifilis
GACTCATCACAGCCACACACACACACACACAAGACGTCCGTTGTCTGTGAATAAATGCAACAATTCCTCCAGACCCATGTCTGTGATTCACTAACTGCAGGTCGGCTGGTTAGAGAGAGCAGGGGCTGGTTAGTGTATATTTTTGCTTTTAGATGTTTTAAGTGTATGAAACCCACGAACAAAATAGTCTGTCAGTCAATAATCTGTCATCGTGTTAGTTATGGATGGAATTATGAATTATAGAGAAAAACAATTATTTCCCTTTTTGCTGGGGCCCCCCTGGAACCCCTCAAGGATGGCAAAAAGTAAAAATATTATAAAACATTGTAATATATTGTTGTGTGTCACAGTTGTGGAACTTCAGGTTTATTATACCCCCCCAAAAAATGACTGAAACGATTAATGCATTATCAAAATACTTGCAGATTAATTTTCTGCCGATCAACTCATCGATTAAGTGACTACATGTGGCTGTGGAAACTAACAATAACAACACATTATAAATCAATAAAAACAAATATAATAAGAAGTTTAAAAAGAGAATAAGACATCTGAGTAAATAAAAGAGAGACGAGGTAACACCAGAAAAGAGCTGATTTGTTGTGTATTGTATGCATTTGTTATACTTTGTGTTTGGCCTTGTGTTGAACGTGTGCAGGTGAGCCTGACGGTGGATCACCCACAGAAGGTGTTGCTGATGGGTGAAGCTCAGGACTACGGAACCTGCAAGGCCATGAAGAAGAACGGAGACCCCTGCTCTCAGATCGTCAACATGGTGGGTCCATCTTCTCCTGCTGCGTGCGTGCGTGCGTGCGTGCGTGCGTGCGTGCGTGCGTGCGTGCGTGCGTGCGCAGACTGTAAATAAAGAAATGTACACAGGGCCATGGTTAGCATTGCTAAGCCACTAGCTTCTCACTAGCACAGCGACCTGTCAATCACACGGTAGCCACGTCCCGAAGCATCCCCTCCTTTATCGTCTATTTTCTTCTTAATGTGACCATAATTTTACAAAATTAACATCATGCTGTATTGGAGAAGAATCTAGCTGAGGTAATAAATCAAGTGAGAAGTGGCTCATTTTCAAGTTTAAGGCACTTCCGCATTGGCTTCACTTTTCAGTCCCAGAAGCTCCGTCCATCTTATTTTATATAGTCTATGGTGTGTAGACATTGAAACTCTTGCAATTACAGTTTTCCTTTCCCTAAATTAAAGACATAACATGTGACAATTTTCGGCTTGTGTTTGTAAACACACTGTTGAAAGTCTGTGAGTGGTGGTGACGAGCTGTGACTGCGAGGGATGATGCATGCTCTGTTATTGGCTGGCGGCTGCACCCCATGTGGAGATCAGTCTGTCTGGCCACGCCCCCAAACGTCCCGCACACATGATGTAAATAGAAGAAAATACAGGCAGAGGGCGGGGTCTCTGCAGATACAGACACCATCACATAGTATCATAAGTGATGATTGAGAGGGATTATTTTTGTATGCATCTATACATTGTTTTTTAGGATAAAGTTACATATTATGCCTTTAATCCACTTTCATTCTGAGTGCATATTCTGATCCGGGATCAGTATTCCATCATATCGTGTCTCTGTGTGGTTGTGTGTTTACAGAATGAGTGCCAGTTCTGTCAGTATCACGTCAAGGCGCAGTATAAACAGATGAGCTCCAAGAGGGCCGAGCTGCAGTCTGCGTTTTCTGGAAAAGCTCCCAACAAGGTGAAGGTGAAGGGCGGCAGCCTGAGAGAGCGGCTGTGTCAGGACGGCTTCTACTACGGCGGCGTGTCCTCGTCCGCCTGCGCCGCCTCACTGTGAGTCCTGTCAGATCATTTACTTCAGTAAAAATATGAACACCACACTGTAAAAAATACTCCATTACAAGTAAAAGTCCTGCATTGAATATGTTACTTAAGTAAAAGTATACAAGTAGAATCAGGAAAATGTACTTCAAAGTATGAAAGCAAAAGCACTCAATGCAGGAAAACCTCTAAGTTATTAAAAATAATTAAAAGGAAAATTAGCATATCTTCACATTTGTAAAACTGGAACAAAGAAATGTTTTAGTATGAAAAAAGACAAACAATTCTCTAAATAATTGCTGATTAAATATCTGTCATTCGACTAAATATTTATCCAAACTAAACTACTCAACTACTGGTGGGTAGTTTAATCTACATAAAAACATTGATATTATATACAATATTTTACAAGTTCTTCAAATGTTTTGTATACAAAAATCTTAATTAGTAAACTAAGGCTGTCACATAAATGTAAAAAGTACAATATTTCTCATTATAGTGACGTAGAAGTATAAACTTACAGGGTAAGAAAATACTCAAGTAAAGTACCTCAAATGTGTAATTAAGTACTCGAGTAAATGTACTTTGTTACATTCCACCGCTGGTTAGATGTTGTAGTTTCACTGTATATTCTTGTAAATATTTCCATTCTTGAAAGTTTTCTACATCGCCTCCCTTTAATGCACTGTATCTGATCAATGCAAATATTAATACTTAATCAATTTTGAAAATTGTAGTCAACTCCAGCTGATTATATCCAAAAGACGTCGTAGGAGACAGTAATACATACCGAGGTTACCGAATAGTTTCTGTCGTTGATTGAATTTTTTTTAACAATGACGGAAATCCGTCATTTTGACAGATTAGAACATTGATGGCGATTTACTGTAACCTTTAAGTATTTCACACTCCATCCACTTGTGCATATTAATGAGCTATTGTCTGAGTGTCCAAAGTTTCTTTAAAAAGCCCAATAACTGTGACGGCACAATGGCTGCAGTGTTTTTAGTGGCCTCTGCTGTCATAAAAAAAAATCACCCATCTGCTGCCTGTGGTGATGAAGTTTTCTCTCCATGCCCTTATGAATGCATAATCTATAAGTTTGTTCTGTATATTCATTATTAAAAAAAGGAAATTAAAATTGAATTCTATTAAATATGTGTTATTATAATTAAAAAGTTAAAATTAAAATGGCAGGTAATAATAGATTCTGACTTTTTACGACCTTTACGACAACGAGAAAGTCTAACACAACTTCTGGACACAACCAGGGTGCAAAATTAACTTTTTTGTCCACTGGCCAAATTAATTAGTGAATGTTCAAATTTTACCAGCCAAGTAATAGATTACCATTGTTTTTTTGGCTGGTGAGTGAAGAAAATCTACTAGCCACTTGCATATTTTACCAGCATTTGGCTTTTTTTTGGCAATTTGGATTCTGGTAGAAATTTGATTTGCACTTTTACAGTGTGTGTTGAAGTCTAACTGCACTTTCCAAAGCCAGGAACAGTGAGTGGCACCGGGCAGAATCTGAGCCGCCACATATTTTCAGTAACGGCTCTGTGTGTTGCAGAACGACGTCCAAACCGAACAAACCCACCCAGAAGACTCTGGACAAGCTGTTTGTGAAAGGCTCGGCTCAGCTGGTCAGCCAGGCCAAGAGGCTCGGTAAGGACTGAGACACACACACGTACACACAAAGCTCAAGACTCACTTTGGCTAGTTGTCTCTTTTTTTAAAAAGGTTGAACTGTTTTAGGGTTTCCCAGCTGAAAAAAAAGCCTGTCTGCAGTACATGTTTCTGTGTTTGAAGTCCTGCTGGGTTTTATAGATGTCTTTCATCACATCATCTCCAATTAACTTTAGTTACTTCTGCAAACATTTTAGTTAGAATCCTGACTAGAGCTGCACGATATGAGGAAAATATCTCATTGCGGTTATTTTGACTGATATTGCCATTACGATATGAGTCACGATATTGGAGGGAATGATGATATTTGCATCATTATTCTCATGTTTATTGAAAAATATATTAATTGGGATTTTCTGTAGTCTGTAGAATATGATGTGTAGGCCGGGACATCTCTGCAACACCACAATACTTCATTCAGAACGGTATTTTCACATATTTTGCCTTTAATAAATGTTGCACCTCCTGCGATTTGAATATTGCACAAGTCCATATTGTGATTTTGATAATGTGATTAATTGTGCAGTCCAAATCCTGACAGTGACTGAGAAGAGAACACTGAACGAATGGCTGTGAAAGTAAAATTGATTTTTTTTTGTGTGTTTTTTTTTTTTTTTTTTTTAGCCCTGCAGTCCGGTGAAGTTTCTGGTTGTTCAAATGAATTTAAGAGCCTGTTGTCGACGCCCACACCCGGAGCTCTGCAGCTGAAGAAGCACCTGGCACAGGGCAGCCAATCAGGTACCTGGAAATATCTCTGTGCCTTTCTGACGACCCGAGCTCAGAATGAATGAATGACTTCTGTTTAAGTGCCCTGTGTTCTCAGGCGCATCCCTCATGAGAATATAACACACCTTTACAAGACTTCAATATTTACAATGCTGGCCACAAGTCAGTCCAGGTGATCTCATAAAAAGCAACAACAGTAACTCTAATCTGAGCGTAAATGATCATAAAGAACATAAGGGCTGGGTTGCACCAACAAGGATTCATTTAATCTAAGATTAGTTCTAATCAAAGTTTAGCAAAATGCTTAAAATGAGTAAATCCAGATTTAAAATTAAGCAGAGCTCTGTTGCACAATTTAAAACTGATCTCTGTTTGGTAAATCATCATGTATCGATGTAAATCAAAATTAAATAGATGATTGCTGATGGTGAAATTGCTGCTTGCTTACCCAAATTAAAATAAATAAATAAATACATTTACATTGCATTAAATTTTGCGGCAGAGACCTAGTAAGTGCCGGAAGGCTATTAACAAAACATGATGTGCTAGCTAGCTTTTTGCTAGCTTGGTCCAATCATCCTGTTCAGCTCCAGAACAGTTTCCTTGCTGAAAAGGTATCTTGATTATTTTTCTCAATCCATCTCAAAAAGGCATTTTAAATGTTAAACCTCCTCCAGTGTAAGCGGTCGTGTCTGGAAGGTAACCCGAGATTTACTAAAGTCTCGCGAGACAGGTAAGGTTAGGCATTAACCTCGAGTATGGTTCGTGTTAGGTGGTCGGGAAATGAGTTTCGCAGGAGTTTTTGCCCGTTTTTGCCGGTTTGTCGTAAATCTAGGGTTACCTTCTAGACACGACCAGTGTAAGTTCAAAGTTAATACTGCATCCGAATTTAAATTGGAGTTTAAAGTTTTGGTGCAACATAATTAAATTTAGTAAAGTAAAGACTAAACTGAATCTTTCTTAATTTTAAGCTAGTTTTAAAGTTTGGTGCAACATGATTTGAAGTTAAACCATGATTTAATCTAATGTGACCAGATTTCTGAAATGAAAACTGGAGACATTTCTAGTTTGGCGGTCAGTGTATCATTAAAATATCCAATGTTTTATTATGTATGAAACAAAAAAGGGAGACACTTCCGGTTTGGGTTATTTTGACCAACTGTTGTACTGTAATGAACTATGGTGCAGGCCGACTGATAACATTGGGTACTAATTAAGTAACTTTGTGAACCGTGTCAGAAAATCACAGTTTACAGTACCATGGTGAGAGAAGCTATGGTAAACTATGGATCACACAAGAAAAAGGTTAAATTACAGCGGTTCATTACAGTGTATATAAATGATCTATATGTACAAGGCAGAGAAGAAAGACGAGCATTGGGCGCTGAATGTAAAAATTTGGTTACAAGTTCCAGACGGGGACAGGCCACCAAAAACGGGGGGGTGTCCCCCTAGGATTAAAAAATGAATCCTTGTTGGTGCAACCCAGCCAAGAAGTTAATTTGAATCTCAAATTAATGTTCAATTAAAGAGCTGTGAATTTAAAATCCAGTCCAGTTCATTTTCCTTGTCAATATTCAAGACCACCTTCCGTCCTTTTACGAACCTGTTCTCCATCTTCAGTCTCCAAAGACGCCGCTGCGGGTCCACTTCAGTCCATCTCAGCCTCGGACCTGCTGAAGCAGCAGAAACAGAAGCAGCGGGAGTTTCTGCAGAACCGTCGGCGGAGAGCAGACGAGATCCAGAAGAGGGTGCTGCAGAGCTCAGCCGGGCCCAGACCCGGGTCGTCGTCGTCGTCCTCCTCCTCCTCGCTGGGCCGGGACGCTCTGATGTCCCCGAAAGCAGCCTCCGAGGTCCCCAAGGGCACCCAGAGCCCCGCAGCCCCCCACGCCCCCACCCTGGGCCGAGGCTTCTCTGAGGGGGAAGACATCCTCTTCTTCGAGAACAGCCCGCCACCGGCGCCCGCTCCCAGCGCTGTCAGCCTGTCAGCCGCCAAGATGGCTGCTCTGAAGAAGCTGAGAGCCAAAGGGGCGGGGCTTGAAAAGGAAGACCCCAACGCTGTGAAGAGGAAGAGGAGTAACGGCGGCGGCATCAACGCCCGAGTGGAGAAGAATCTGACCTCTCCCAAAGGTACACAGTCGCAGCGCTCTGAGCTCTCGTGGTGGTTTCGCGCGGCGCAATTACATACAAAGTCAATGCAGATTCACCTGGCGCCAATCAGTGTTGAGATTCTCCTGCATCGATGACCCTGACTGATCCAAACTCCATTCAGAAAACAAGCATATTAAAAGTAATTTGATTGTCGTCTCACAGACGTGACAAAGCATTAATTAATTAATTAATCAACCGCCGATCAAAAACGACCGATTTTCAGCTGATCGGCTGTGATCAGTCTCATATATCCGATTTTTTTTTTGTTGGTAAAATTTAATCAACACGTGCAGTATGAGGGTTTTACATCACGCAAACATCTGAGATGCAGCTGCAGCACAGAAGAGCACAGTGGATCAGAGAGCAGGTTCCCAGCACTGTGCAATAGATGTTTTTTAAACTAAACTGTGTTATACATGTAGCAAACTCTTTTAAGGATTAACTCTGTGCATCACGTTAGCGAGTGAGAGAGAGAGAGAGGAAAAGAGAGAGAGAGGAGCGGGTGGCTTTATGCAGCTCCAATATAAACTGTAACTGTTAATAACTAACGTTGACTGTTTGATGTTGACGGCAACATAGTTACCGCTAGTTAACGAGTCAGCAGCTGACGCATTCACATTGACTGATCTGACGGTAACGTTACGTTAACTAATAATCATAATCATGTTCTCACTGACGACTCTTCCTCCCTGTGAGACGTAACTCGTAATCTCTCCATTTGAGCACTTGATTTGATTAGTAAAATGTAGAATTCTTCATTCAGGTAAAGAGATATTTAGCAGATTTTGGACCAGTCCTGTGTCATCTTGGTGTGGGCTCTGTGTGGATGGGCGGTGTTTGGTTTCCCTCCGTGGTTGCGGTGTGCGGAAGGGAGATCTGCAGAGATCCGACTGGGATTTCAGATGACGTCCGCGTACAATGGGCACACACACTGGGGGATCTCGGCGGACCACCGGTGCTCGGCTCCGTGGGGAATTCCGTGCACCGCGAACACGGAGGCAGGCCGGGCACCATTCATTTACACACAGAGCTCCCACTGGGATGACAGAGAGCTGGATTTAAACCAGCAAATTATCTATTTAAGTTTGTACGTAAATACAGTTTATTTTTATGGATCATATTGACAAGAATGCTGTCGACGTGTCTTTTATCTTGTGGTTCTGGAGTTATGTGTTTTTGCGGACATGTAAGGAATTGTTAATACGTCACATTTCTTGAAGGGAGTTTGGTGGAATATTTTCCAGCAGGATGGGAAATAATCTCAAAAGGAAGCTAGTTGTAGTTTTGTAAATAATGACCCTGTAAGATCCCCAGACAAAATCTGATAGTCTGACTAAAAACATTGTCTTTACAGGATTTCAACTTCCAGCGACTTCGCCCTCCACCTCTGCACACTTATCTGATTTTTTTTTCTGCGTACCCCCACATAACTTTGCGTACCCCTGAGGGTACACGTACCACAGTTTGGGAACCACTGTTCTAGTGTATGGCAGGCATTAATAAGTGAGTGCAGAAGGATTTTATCCAGTGTGTGTGTGTGTGTGCATGTGATTTGTGTGTGCCCTCACCTTGCGGCAGGCCATCCCACACATCCAGCCAGTCGTACTTGCAGTCGCCCTCTCCCACCAGCAGGGGGTCGTTCTCGAGGTCAAAGGTCAGGAACGTGAGGGTGATGTCCATGTGCGGCGGGGCGATGATCATGTAGGAGCACTCCAGATTATGAGGGTATTTATCCGGGAAGCCCGGCGACTCGATCATGCCGGAGGAGCTGGTGAAGTTGCGGAAGCAGAATTCCGAGCCTGTGCGGACACAAGGATGAGAGGATATTTAGAAAGGAATGAGCAATCGGTCATATTAGGAGAAGATGCAGGCGTGAGCAATCGATCACACTCGGATATCTCATCTGACTTGCAGAGGGTGTTTCAGAGGGTCGTTCATCACAGACAGCATGCTGGGATATACAGTTGCTGTGGCGGTGAGACGCACAAACACACAAACACTTCATGATCACCGGAGGAGAAAACACACAGAGTAAATGCTCAAGTGGGCGTATCGAACGATACGAACCATTTTTGACACAAAGCGCCAATATTTTTAACCATTTCTGTGTTCAAAAACAATAAAGAAGTGGCAAAGATGTGAAGAAAACTCTATTATGTTCCATTCATATTATGTTTGATGGCTGTATTGTGCCCTTTAATGACGCCGTCCTCATACGTTTTAAGATGCACACTTATGGAAGGCTAAAGAGGGGAATAGACTGATCCCACCTCTATATTCAAAACAAATATTCTCCAACACTCTTCTTTTGCACACTCTCTCACACACACACACACCACAAACGTTGTGTAATGGTTCTAAGTGGGCCCTCTGCGGCAGCTCCTCATTATCCATGCAGATTTATGCGCCCCGGGCGGCTCACCTTGAGCGGCGGCAGCTGTGTGGCTCAGATCATCTACCCATCAGCCACTGCCTCCGCGGCCCGCTGGGGAGCCTGAGTCACGGCCGAGTGTTTATGGACCGGCACATCAATGAGGGTGGGAGAGAGCCGACGGTCCGGCACATGCACACAAGCGCACTCACTAAATATACAGGGGACTTCACACAAATGTCACACACACGGCCTCATTCACAAACGCTGGCTATTTTCTGTCCATTCGCTCTCGCCTCGAACGTTTCTATCTTTATATGCTGGCTATAAAAGTCTGTTTCGTCAGCCGGGGCTCACAGAATGGTCTATGAATAACAATTTTATTTAGTCGTTTCAAGTGGTATCACATCGCTTTTTCTTTTTTTCTTTTCGCGTGTCATTTAACGCCATTAATTTGCACCAGGCTTTTCAGCTGTAAACACATCTGCGTCAATATTAGACGCTCAGAGCAACTGCTCCGGAAGTGAGGAGACGTGCAGTCGTATAAAGACAGAGAAAGTCAGTTTAGGGAGGGAGGGTCCAACAAACAGACTGGTGTTCAAGTTATTTTAACTTAACCATTGATTTTGGTTATTTATATTGATTATGTAACTTACATACATAAGTCATTTACATTACAAGTGTCCTTATTTTAAGCTAAACCACAATGTTTTTCTGAAACTTCACAAAGTTAAAGAGCTACTTTGCCGATTTTAAACCAGCTTTGTGTCATCTTTCACACCAGCAGTTTGTTTGTCCCAATCAGTTGATGAGTTTGTAAATTTGGAGCGTTGGTTTGGTTTCTCTTCACGCAGGGAAAAAAACCAAGCGAACCAAGAAAGCGCCGCTACAAACCATGTGAGAATGTTTACTCCTCTTACTGGTCAGATGTGTCGAGAGGAGGAGCAAGAAAGTAAATACAGGAAGAAGGACCTGTGTTCTGGACCAGTGTGTATTTCTAATGCCTTCTGCCTCTCCCCGCTGCTTCGCTGAGAGGACAGCGGACTCACTTGTCTGTCTCCAGAGCACGGTGTCTGCAGGACACACCACGGCTGTTATTCATGTCTCATTTATGGTCTGATAAACAGTAAATTGGTCCCGAGCCCCCTGCTACAGCAGCCGTTTAGCTCAAACTTGTGGAGTACAGCTGGTAGTTGGGTCAGATCGAGGTCGTTGTTTTGGTCCACACCTGAGAGCGACTGCTGCGTTCACACCTGCCCAAACGACCCGCACCAAGAGGAGAAACAAACCAGGGTTTGATTCAACCGAACTAAACGCCGCAGGAGTGAGAGCGCCCTGAGTGTGAGCTCTGTGTGTGAAGGAACGGTGTCACCGCACATGTAGGGGGATCTCGGCAGACCTCCGGTGCTCGGCTCTCCACGGAGAGAAGCCGAACATCGTTCACACACTGCCATGACACAGAGCTGGTTTAAATTAGCAAAATATATTATTTTTAACCCAAAATATTTCTTTAACCGCGTGTTTAAAACTGAAAACGTCGTGAGGCATCATCGGCAAGTTAAAGTGACGTCAAGGGTTCCTGAAGTGTCCGTATGAGACGAGTTGGGAATGAGAATGAGATCCTGTTGGTTTAGTTGCGTCTTTGTCTCTATCTATTTTTATGCTTGCCAGGAGGGCGAATATCTCGGTGTGATAATGTTGCTAAGAGACAGCAGGTCTTTCATTAGGTCTTTGTCAGAAATGCCTGCGGTTGTGGCCTTTCTAAACAAACTGATGCCACTTAAATCACTGCTCTGCAGCACTTGCAGTGGACGCTGGCTTTTCCAACTTCTCTAAAGTTGAAATTACAACTGATCGAAAACACATTTCATTACTTTGCCAAGACGATCACAACTGGCGAGCATATAACTAGCATAAGGAAAACAGTCTGTTCTTGTAGTATTTTCCCACCGTTGAGTGTGCTGGAAAAGCACAGAGGGAAGACACTCAGGGGAGAAGCGTTCTGGTGGATTTCAAACCTGGTGGGGTTGCATCCAGCAGCACTGTGTTGACTCAGAGAGAAGTGCCAGGCTGCGTTTGATAACCAGATTCATAAAAGCAGCGTTTAGGGAGCACAGACATGTGAACAGCACATTCCTTCTGCAGCATTCCTCCAAGGCACCAGTCCTTATTATCAGGCAGCCCTGTAAAAGCTGAGGGGTCGGCCGGCTGCCCTGTCTACACTTGGTTAATGGCAGAGAGCTGACCCCAATCAGCACGGAGAGAGAGAGAGAGAGAGAGGAAAAAACTCAGGAGGTGTCTCTCTCGCTTTGTTTTTCCTGTTCTCTAGCAGCTTCCTTTTGTCTGTGCTTTTTTTTACTTTCTATTTTAATGCCAACTGTCTCACATTCCTATTTTCTTTGACTCATGTATGCATTAATGTATTTCCAACGCCTGCCTGTGTATGTACCTGTCTGTCGATCTATCTATTGTGTATACATACGTTGTACTAAAAACAGACTGTCCTCCAGAGCAAAGCGACAGCAGTTGTCATTTTTTCAAGCAGTAATTACGACCCATATTGAGGTTTTGTTGTTAGACGGCGCCCTCTATTGTTCGTAGATATTATTGTGGCGGAAAGCAGGAAATCATGTAAAATGAAAATAAAATTAAACAGCAATTTATTTTTTAGCTGGAAGTATGTCATGGAAGTGATTTACTTAACAAATTAACAAATATACAGATTTTAACCCAAACCAAGTTTACCAAACCTAAACCGACTGCAACAACGTCCGTTTTCACAATGTTAACGGTGTGTTTAAAACCACAGCGTAACGTGGGTGGGGAAATCACTCATATGGGTCGTATTTACCGCTAAAGGCCATATTTATAGTAAACGCTCATATGGGTCGTATTAGAGAGTAGGGACAAACGACAAATATGGTTGTATGGTTTGGAAGACTTGTTGACTAAAAATGTTGACACAAACGTGTGAATCTTCCCCCACATGTTAAAAGCAGCACTCAAACGCTTGTGTGTCGACTCCCACACACACTCCAAACATCAAAACACCCCGTGGATCATCTGCCTTTATGCTCGGAGCTGGGCTGCCTACACACACACACACACACACACATGCACACGCACACACACGCACACACACGCACACAGAACTAGGCATGTTGAAATATGACGGTAATTTACAGCAAGCTACCGGCGATATCTCCCTATCCCCTCAACTACTGACCTCACCGTCTCTGTGGGGTGTGTGTGTGTGGGGTG
>JAOVVB010143018.1:0-12000 GCA_028570985.1 Heterobranchus longifilis
CACACACACACACACACACACACACACACACACACACAGACAGACAGACAGACAGACAGACAGACAGAAGTATATGGAGTATTTTTACATGGCTGTAGTGTGACTTCTCGTCCTCTGGCACCGTGACGGTGTTTCCAGTAAATCATTTCACTGACACAAAAAGGAAATGCAGCGAACCTTCTACCTTCCAAAAGCAAAGATACAGCACGTCACTGTGGGACTGTTTGAATATTTTTTATTCCAAAAGAAGTTTGTGTGTCTATAGGTTTGAACAACAGGGCGATCTCTCTGAAGAACATCATCCCACCCCGACCCTTCACCCACAATCACACTATAGAACCTCTTTGCTCTTCAATAGGAATAATAACAACAATTTAATCATAATATTCATCATCGGTTTTAATAATCCATTTAGCACTAGTATAGAAATATGAAAAAATACCAAAGAAAAGAACATAAAGGTAAACAAAAAGGTTTGTTTTGTGGAGTGACTGTTCAGACACCCCGTCTGATTTGTTTTGTGACCCTCCCTTCGCTCTGATATTCATACTAGCAACATTTTGGCTTCTTAGGGTTTACTCCTCTCGCCTCTCCACAATAATGCTTTGCAGCTAATAAATGCTTTCAGCTGATGGTTTAAAGCTGTTGATTAGCCACTTGTTGGCGATGTGGTGCCGTCACGCTTGGTGAATTCGTGCACAGAACAAACCAAAGAAGACACGGAAAAGAGACAAATTTAAAAAACAACAAAAACAACTAGCGGGTTTACAACCTTTAGACGACAAGGGAATTAGAAATGAAGACGTTGCGGAGGGATGTGTCTGTTTGTTTGTGTGTGCGTGTGTGTGTGTGTGTGTGTGTGTGTGTGTGAGTGTGTGTACTGTGACTTATTGTGGAAAGGGGTTGGCTGCCGTTGCCTCGTCAGCATTCTGAACACAAAGGCAGAAGTAAACAGAGAGAAAGAGACACAAATCAAATTCAGGCCTGCTTCTGCTGACAGCAATCATTCAGAGAAACAGCATAATGTGTGCAAACACTGTTATCATTCATTATCTGGAGCACAACACTGTCGACAAATCTGTTTCACTGCAAAATGCATAATTTTATACAGCAATGCAATGTTTGTCCGGACAACAATGCCAGGGGATTTTTTTTTTTTTCTCAGGGGATTGGTAAAGGGCTGAACTGGTGGGTTTGCATGTTACACACTTTGTATTACTGCTGAATATGGAGGTTACACACTTTGTATTACTGCTGAATATGGATGTTACACACTTTGTATTACTGCTGAATATGGATGGGTGGGAAGCCAGTGAGGGATCGTGCCCCTGCTGTTTGGTGAGATCTATACGATCTCCGTCCACACAAGAGTTTTAGCACCGTATCAGAAATAATCTCTGTCCATATTGAAACGACTGAGGATGCATCCAGTCACGTACACTGGGTGTGTACTGGTGCAAACAGGAAGCAGTTTGTCTAAAGTTACTCTGTGGTTGAAATCATGGATGCATTATAAGAACTAATAATAATAACAACAGAAAATATTACGAAGGAAGAACCGCAATGGCGAAAAGTAAGACCAGAGATTTCTTTGTTTGGACCGACGACGATGTGGAACTGTTACTGAAAGTAAGAGACGGTAAAAGGCAGCGGAAAACAGAGATTAGGAGTCATCGCGAAGCAAGTACAGCGACATATTAGAGCGGTATCGGGAGCATTATCTATCGACGGAGGAAACCATGGCAACGGGAAAGGAGTACCCACACAAGAAGGATGAAATCACGAAAGGTATGTAGATCTATGTCACTGATAAGACTGACTGACATGAGTGTTTGTGTCTTTGTTTCCAAAGGTCTGTTTCTGCCCGTCCAGACAAAAACGCAACCCTGTAGTTTTTCTATTTAAAACGGGCTCAGCAGCATTTCCAAATGTCTCCGTTTGTGTGGACGTGAGGCGTAAACGTAGCAAAAGTTCTGCGTTTTTAAACGAAAAATTTAGTAATGTGGACGTAGCCTGAGATGATAGCATGTAGCTCCTCGGTTAAAAGGTGAAGCAGCTGGTAACGTTTTGTGTATTGGAGGAGACTCGGGGGTGTCGAGAGGTTTTTTTAGATACAAGGTACACATGGAGAAATCGACATTCAAAATAAGAAAAAATGGGGAGAAGAAAAAAAACAATATGTTCAGGAGGCAGGAAACACTGACTTTGTAAGAATTGAGAATCAGCTGCTGAAAAGCATTACATTCATAAAATCTGCTGTCAGGAAATCAAACCATAAAGGACAAACAATAAACAAACACGGACACTGAACGGGATGATGGGAATTCAGTGATATCTTGCATTGACAACGTTGCATCACCTCAAATCTCAGATGTCAGCATTTCATTGAAAAGCCCAGAAAGACTTTTTATAACATTAACTACAACTCAGGGTGTGTATCAAACCGCCCCCTACAGTAGTGCAGTACGTAGTGAATCACTCTGCAGAGAGTATTTTGGGAACTGATTAGATAACTGATTCAATGAACACTGAGACACGGGAGAGTCAATGACCTGCAGTGCAGGAAATGATAATACAGCACTTTATAGTGATGTCATGTCAACAAAAACACATAATCTATGAGGTGATGGGGTATTGTGCAAAAAAAGGACAGTTTCACAGAGGTGATGTACCACAGACAACATGATCAGAAGTGATCACAGGTACGTTTGATTAAACTAAAGGGAAATCATGCTGCAGTAACAAATCACGCCACTTCCTGTGAACGGGGTTTCCTCCCAACGGACGTAAGGGGCTTTATAACAGCACTGTTTACAAGCCAGACCACTGCAGAGCTAAAACTGATCTGATCTGTTTTAATTGAGAAACATCTTCTTTTTTTTTTTTTTTTACTAAAAAATAAAGCAGACTTAAAAGGATAAGGCTGGTAATATTGTTTTTTTTTTCTTTCTCATCAACAAATCCCATGAAAAGACCAAAAACCACCAATATGTTGGTTTGTCTCTCAATACTTTCCAGCTTCTGCAGCCTGTTTGTGGCACGCCCACTGAAGACACAAATATAAACTCTTTTTTTCCCCCCTGTTTTCAGCAAACATTACTCAAACCAGTGCAACAGTGTGACTCATTCATGTGTTTTTAATAGTTTTTAAACAATGGACGTCTATAGCACAGATGAATAAGCTACATGAGACTTTGGCTACTTCTTAAGGCGTGTTTATGCTCAACGTTGGATCCGGATCCGGAGCGTTCTGTCTGTACTCTGCGTTCATTTTGTCCAGATTTGTGGAGGCAGTTTAGCCAATAGTTCAAGCGAGACACAATATAGGACACGCCGAAGAATTTTTAAAAATGGCGGAACGGAACGTCGATGTATTTCAGAGATATAGAAACGTTTTCTATATCTAGGACGTATTTAATAAACTCACAGACTACGGCTGTCTACAACGCCACCCCTGCTTTTGCCTCTTTGTTAAGACGTGCATTATTACACCATCCTCCACCGTCGCCATGTTTGTTGCCAGAAACTTTTGACGATGAAATGAAAATATCTATTTTCCGTACTAGAAGGGAGTATTAATGGGCCGTTAGTCAGATCAAATCATTGTTGCTTTTGGTCTTTTCACTGGATTTCAGAAAAATAAGGAATATCACCAGCCATCTGTGTAAAGATAGAACAATTATGTGGTGTGAAAGCAGTTTGGGAGATTGGAAATCTGTTTAAAAACATATGATATGCTTTGAATAATCATCAGCAATAATCTAAAGTGTCCACAATTTGAAGTTGGAGGCCTAAAACATGCAAATCCACCAATGTATTCCCTTTAAAAAGAGATACTTTGCAGATTTTGGACCCGCTCTGTGTTACCTCGGTGTGGGCTCTGTGTGTGTGGACGGGCGGTGTTTGGCATCCCTCCGTGGTCGCGGTGCACGGAACGGAGATTTCAGATGGCGGCCTCGTACAATGGGCACGCACTGAGGGGATCTCTGCAGACCTCCGGCGAGGGAGGCTGGCCACCGTTACACACAGAGCTCCCAGTAGGATGACACAGAGCTGGATTTAAATCAGCAGAATAGCTCTTTAAGCACCATGACTAATATACTGCAGTGTTTAGATTTAGTTGGGAGTTTCACACAAGAGTAGGGCTGTAACATTAACAACGTAATTAGAACAGACCAGGTTCTTTTCCCAGCCGGAGTGAAAAACATGTATTTCTTCTAAATCTATTTATCAGCATGTTTCCCTGTGTTCAGCCCCCCTCCTGAATGAGTCCCCAGCCACCGAGGGGAGTAATTAGACGATCAAAAGCTTGAGACAGTATTGACGAGGCTGTGTTGAGTCTATCACTCTGGCAGGAGCCTCTGCTGTGGACGGCCAAGTCTGTCTGTTAAACAGAGAGACGGGAAGAAGCTGTAGCTACAGCCTGCTGGCGCATTAACAAGCCCCTTAAAAGATGCCCAGAATTAACAGATCAGGACAGATCTAATAATGGAAGTAGTTCAGTTAGGGATTTCTCTCATTCAAATTCAGTGGTGTCCTTTTCACTGTCTGCTTCTTTCTATCTCCCCTTCTCTATCTCGCCTCTCCCGGTCTCTCTATCTCTTCCACGCTGTGTGAACAGAGGTGAAAAAGAAGAAGAAGTAAAGACTTGGCAAGTGTTACCCAGGATAACGAGGGACATTAATTTCACATTTCAAAGCCTCTTGCTCTTTCCTCCCCTTTTTGTGGCTGTCTGATTATCTAACATTTGTAGACGGGTGCTGTTGCTAGGGTACATGGTTCTCCTCACTTTTGTGTAGTTACAGTACGGACAGACTTACAGGAAGCACAAATTTTTTTACATACACACACACACACACGCACAGTGTAAAGAAAGGCCGACAGTTTCCTCTGCTACCGTATGCATTATGTTGTCTTGCAGTCATTTCCTCCACCTGCCCTGATACCATCCAAAAAAGCAGCTATGGGGCACAGGGAGGGACACAAAACTCTTTTAGCCGCAGTCAAGTTTCTTAGTATGTTATAATCCACCATATTGTCACGCGTAGTCTGTATTTAACTCTCCCACTTAGAACAATGGTAACAAAACAAGAAAGACAACAAAAGAAAAAAACAACAGGAAATAATTCTCTGAAAGTCTTTTAGTTGCTGTTTTAAATCACATACGGATACAGTATGTCCTCCGACAAGGCTTCGTTTTACTAGAGGGGCTAGTTAGCTTCCAGGGGAAGAGTCTGTGGAAGAAAACCAGCACCCTAAAATCTAACGGTGAAGCAAGAGGGGGAGTAAGGAGAAAAAAAAAAGGAGGCCAATGGAAACCATCATCTGGTCATGTGCATTTCCGCTCAGGTTTGTCCAAACTGAACTGTTCTTCGGAGTTGATTGCAGAAGCTTAACTGGTGACCATCTGCTTGTAGTCAGTTCTGTATCTGTAGGCAGTTTTCCCACTTTATTCTCCGTATTCTCATTTTCTATCGGCTGACCTCGCAGAGTTCAACTCCCCCCCCCCCCCCCCACTCCATCTCTCCCTCTTTTGTTCTCTGCTGAACTTCACCTGTGGGAACGAGCAAAGTGTTTCTCTCAGCAGCACAAATGTTCCTCCGTCACATCAGCGGCCCCCTCTGACCCCTGCCCGCTGCTTCGTGTCTCAGTCCTGGTCTCCCAGCAGGTCTGTGGTGTTGCTGTTCTGTGGAGGAGGAATGGGTCGGGAGGTATGAGGCGGGGGGCTGTGGTGTAGCCGCCTTGGGCTGGGCCCCCCTCCGCCCTCACTGTCTGTGTTGGATGAGGATGGCGGTGGGGGCGGGGGTAGCCTGGGCAGCGGTGCTGATGAAGGTGGTATTCTTGTTGTGGTTGATCCAATACTGCTGCCTGATCTCAGGCTCTGGATCCTCCGGCACTCCTGGCAGATCCGCACGTGGGTGCAGCTGCGGGCGGGCAGCATCACAGGGGTAGGGGCTGGTGGAGGAGGAGGGGTGGTGGTGTTGGCCCCCAACGGATCATCTAGGATCCGCTGGGGCCCGGGACCCAGATCGGGAGGCCCCGTCCCTCCTGCTCCTCCACCTCCAGCTCCGCCCGTCAGAGGGCCGGCTCCGCTGTAGAGCTTGCCGTTGCTGAGGCGCATCTCCCGGACCAGGCGCAGCGGCCGAGGGGCCCCCAGAGCTATGCGCGTGGGGTGGCGCAGGGCTGCCGAGCTGCTGAGGGGCCGACGGCGGCGCATGCGGGAGCTCTTCTTACAGGAGACGGCGTTTCGGAACTCTGTGATCATCTCCTGACAGACAGACACCTAAAAAGGAGAAAAAGGAAGGGGGGAGGAAAGAGGGAAAGACGGAAGGGAAGGAGGCAAAGGTAGGAGGGGCGCCACAGACACAAAGTAGGCAGGCAGCAGAACAAGACGGTGGTAAGGCAGTACATAAATAGGAGAGCGGAGGGAAAACAAGAACATTTAAAGGAAAAGCAAAAAAAAAAAAAGAAGAAGAAGAAGAAGGCGGGAACAAGGCAGAAAGAACACACACAGTAAGGCATGGTAAAAAAAAAAAGGTTGCAGAAGAAGCGAGGGCACAGAGATCAACAAATGGAGGGATGGTTTTAAAACAGAAATGAGGAGGTGATGGGGAAGGATGTGGATATGGATAGAGATGGGAGAATATCCAAGGAGCAGAGAGAGTTATTACAATCCAAACACACAAAACACCAAAATGTTTAGTTTATGGGTACTTCATTATGGCACTATGCACTATGAACGGACAGGCAGGCCTGCAAACTCAGGTGCACATTTACACTCACGCACACACACGCACACCTACACATCTTCTCATCATTCCAACAGCATGACACCACTGTAATTTTCACACACGGCGAACAAAATGCATCAACATGTCCACTACAGACAAACAACATTCTCATTGAAATCATAATTTAAAAAAAAAGTCATGTGCTCACATAAACAGAAACAATACTCGTTATCGGAGAACAGACACTGATGACAGGAGGTGTGTGTGTGCGTGTTTGAGAGAGAGATAGAGGGAGACGCACAGTGAAATGGGTGAGAAGTAATCCAAGAATGGAAACGAAGAATACCAGCGTACATGTGAGGCATGTAAAAGAAGATACATCATGACATTTAATGCCAGGGAAAAAGATCACACTACTTCTTTATGCAAGCAAATATTGGCATTTCTCAATATTGCTTATCCGTACCATCAAGTTTAGCTCACAAACACTTGCTGCCATACTGTTAATAAACACCAAACACTAAAAGGCCACAATGACAGGCAGGGCATGCAAAGTGTCTATTTGTTGTTTACATTTTGGACATTACAGCAGTTCAGTGCTCATTCCTCTCATCTCACATGCACATAACACAGTGAGGCCTCAAAATGTTACAGCACACACGGACAAACAACAACAAATGGAGGCAAAAGCGGAAAAGAAATTTACTCACTCACTCACACAAACACACACACAGACACGCACACAAAACAACATAATCAAAAGGGTTGGCGGGATGCCATGGGAACCTACTGGGGTGTGTCTGTGGGGTCGGCGAGGGCAGGTATGGGGGCATACCTCATCGGTCTCTGCAGAGCGGCGTGTCGACCACACAAACTCCATAATGGCCACAAACACGGCAATGATGAGGCCACAGATCAGCACCACGAATATGCCCCCAATGTTCTCCATGCCCAGACCTGAGCGTGCAGGAGACCCAACATTAGTACACGCATGCAGAAACACACAAATACTGGCATGGTTTTAAAATTTATTAATTTACTTTTACATGTACTAGTCACGGAGAGTACGACACAGACTGAGGAAACAGTTGTATAATGTCTTCTGTTGCTCTGGAAGAGCAGAGTTACAGTTCAACATTTTGAGGGAAAACAATTGTTTGCCGTCCTGTCGAGCGTTCGGTGAGAAGATACCACATCTCGTGTTTGTGCAATAAACATGAAGCGACTGCCAGTTATCTTCGCTTAACACAAAGATTGAAAACAGGGGGAAACTGTCCGAAGGTAACAAAATCTGCACCTTGTTTCCACACAGTTTGGTTTTGTGACTGTAATTACATATAGTACACAGAGTACACCCAGTAGTGTTCAGTGCAAGGAAATGCATCTCTTCACGGATGGATAGAAACGTCACTGCAATGAATGAACTCTCCCACTTTTATTTAACTTCATTTTGGTGGTGTAGCTTATGCTGACCATATATTATTGGAAAAATAACATTATTCAAATTCACAATGTGTTAACCTAGCTGCACTAGTGTCTTTTTAATTGCTGTATTTCCTCAAATAGTGCAGGGCCTTTATTTACCTCAATGGCAGAGGGTACCAGGCCTTTATTTCTAATTCCCTCTGTTTGTTTGGACAATAACATTTTATTTGAGTAATCCAGAACAACAAGCGATGGAAATATACATGCTTAGTTGGCATGCAAACATGACCAAGTTTATCCACCCTTGTTTTTTTCCCTGGGCATTATTTGAGGCAGGCCTTTATTCATTTGTGTCAACCACGCCTCCGGGCTATTATTCTATTTGATTCCCAGCCACTATTTGAGGAAATATGGTATACAATTACACAATTTGACTATCAACATAGTCAAGCAACTGAATTGAATGAGATAGCCTGTTAGCTAATTCACTAAGTCCACATGCATAAAATGCATACAGTGGTATACAGTCTGTCCAAAATCTGCTCTAAAAGTTTTCAACGTACTCGTGGCAAATTTCGGACCGAAAAATAAACAGAAAGAGGAGTTTCACAAACACATTGGAGATTGAGGAGGTTCCGATAAGAATGAATGGACTCGCATATGTACACAGAGCTATGTGGAAACAAGGCGAGATTTTGTACAGATAAACAAACAAAGATATGACATGATAAGTATCGGTGTCCACTTTACAGGACCAGACTATCCGTTTCCTGGTTTCCTGTCTTTATGCTAAGCTAAGCTAACCTGCTGCTGAATGCTATCAATCTTCTCTTATAACACTCAGCAAGAAAGCGAAAAAAAAGCGTATTTCTCAAAATGTCCAACTACTGAAGTGACCTCAGGTTCGTCCTGTCATGTTGGACTTGGAAACCACAAATATTTAATGGACAGCCTGTGTAACCATCTGCGCTGAGTTTGAAAGACACGGGCCTTACCACTCAGGGTCTAAGTGTAGCATCTAAAAATATGGATTCATCAGCCTCCGCAGCTCCTCTTTTTTTTTTTTTAAATCTGTCTCTTGCAAGTACCTCAACTTTATGTAAGTGCAATGCTAAATTGCTGGAGTGCTCTTTCAATTGAATTAAGAAGTTGAAATGGCCCATGATGAAGTGGCTGAGTGAACACCAGAATTGTGGGGCCCTGGAACACTTGAGATGTACAGATGAAGCTCAGCGATGCTGAAAAATAAGGCATGGAGTCTTGTTTTGATTTTTCTTCCAGAGCGACCAAAAACCATTTTCAGAAGAGGTTTCATCTGACAGCAGTGGCATAAATAGCATTTCCATTGTCATTTACAGGCGCACACACACACACACATGCACATTAACACGCACATGTGAACACACTCACTCTAATAAAATTCCCATTACACACCACCTGAGACAAACAGAAGACATTTGGGAAAGAAGATTGTGCTAAGCACCCTTCACAAGGACATTAGGTTAGGCATCAGCCATTAACCGGACTGTAGCAGAGAGTGAGGAGACTATTACTGGGGACATTAGAGAGAAGGAGGGAGAGGAGACAGACAGCTGCGGTCGACTGACCCTTGGCACGGTGGTCCTCCTCTTTGGGGCATTGGCCTCCCTCCCACCACCTCCTCTTCAGTATCTCCAGCCTGTTATTCTCCTGCAGCTGGAGGATGGCCAGCGTGATCTCATCTCTGAACGGAGACCCTGGGAAATGACAGGAAAGCAGGATAAGAGCAAGTGGTGGTGGAGGACGGGAAAAGGTGCAGCAAAAGAGCCAGAACAAGAGAGGGTATTAATTCAGAAGAGGAGAAAAACATGAAACGAGGAGAGAGAAAAGGGTAAGAGAAAAGGAGAAAGAATGACAGGGATAGAATTGCTGTTGCAGCCTTGAGATGGCTACGAGAGATCTTACTTTGAGAATAAAGAGAGGATTAGTGGGAGATAAAGAGCGAGATTACAACCAGACAGAGCCAGTGGTACAGCTGCTAGTCAGACAGCATACAAAGCATGTTATGAACTAGATACAGTAGAAAAGAATGGGATGGTTTAAAGGGTCACTTCACCAGAAATTGCAAATATATTTCCCCAGTTTCCTCACTCCTCGCTCAAGTGTTATCTATTCATGAAGATAATCAGCAGACCTCAGTTTGAACGGTTTCCATCTGGACTATTTTCTGCAAGAAAATAGACCCTGTGAAAATTGTGTTCTGTGATATGTGACATGGATACTAGTTTCTAGATCACCTGTTGTAGCCGTTATCCTCTGGGACACGAGATAAATCACGTCCCACCATGACAAACCATGTTAAAAATACAATCTCCCACTGAAATACAGAACCACAACTCCTCCCTCCACAAGCATATACAATATCGCTCTCTGTGTGAGACTGTGGTTGTTGGATATTTTAATGTGCAATGATGTTGATACATGTGCTTTTACACACTACACAAAGTCCACCAGCACATCTGTGTGGTCATCAAAGTAATTATATGGAATTAAAGGAATAGTTCAACACTTTCTTGCTGAGAGTGATGTGAGAACACTGATACCACTCTCATATCTGTCCGTTAAATATGAAGCTACAGACAGGAGATTATTAGCTTAGCTGGAAACAGCTAACAGCTGAATGAACAAGTTATATCTTGAGTGTTTATCTGAAGAAAAAGCAAAATGTAAAAACAACAAGTTTCAGTTTTACAACTAAACTTCTCAATTTACCTTTGTAACAGATTTTTTTTTTTCTCTCTCTCCCGGATTACGTTTCTTTTACAAAAACATTTCTAATCAAGGTCTGCAGAAGTCCACAGAGGGAGGAGATCAGGGTGGATGGATGGATCACAAAAACACGGACTTTCACCCAGGAGACCGTGTGTAGCGTCCCGTGTGATTGTGTGTTGTTATTCAACAATCATACTTATATTTTTTTATAACAAACACACTTATTTTTAAACCAAACCACAATATTTTCCTGAACATAAAGTAGTTTTGTAGCAATTCACAGCGTTAACGAGGCGTTTAAATCAGCGACCGTAATCGAGGAAAAGCATTTGCCTCGAAATGTAACTGAGAATGCAGTTTAGTTGTATGGAAACATCATTTTGTAGGAGACACGGTTGCATATTTAGCATACTGACTTTAAAGTGGTATCCATCATCTAACTCCCAGCAAGAAAGCAATCAATTGTATTTCCAAAAATGTTGAACTATTCCTCTAAATTGAACTATGCCTAGAGGTAAGTGAAAAAACATGTTTTTTTAATTTGAGTGAACAAGCCATTTAAAAGTAGTTTTAATTATCTAAATCTATCTCCTCCTGCTCTGCCTCCAGACCTTTTTCTCCCCCCTGATCTGTCTCTTCATGTCTGCGTCTGCTCTCCATGCTGAGGTACAGTAACTCTGCTTTATCTTTCTCCACACCTTTGGTCCGTAATATCTCACTTTCCCTCCCTGTCTCTAGTCATGCCTTCTTCCTCTTCGTTAGAACAGATCACGGTGATGCAGTGACACCACCTCTGTGTGCTAAAAAAAAAAGAAAAGAAGAAGAGCCGGACGTGTGTGGAAAAGCAATTAACTGCATGTTCATTACTTCCAGTTGAAATACTTACTAATCCCTCAGATAAAAAATAAATCAAGTACGTACAAGACATTTTCCAGATCTAATCTCTCACCAATCAGTGCTACTACATGTGTCTACTTAGCATAATTGATCTCATGCAGGTGTTTCTGCCTCTTCAACAGTCAATTATGGTTTTTTTGTAGAGAAAGTCCTTTAAGATCAGCATATTTACACCATTTTAGTTTTTTTTGCGTAC
>JAOVVB010143038.1:0-12000 GCA_028570985.1 Heterobranchus longifilis
ACAGGGCCACTGGGAGTAGGGGGGCTGAGGGGCTGCAGCACCCCTACTGGTGGGAGGCTGTAACTGCAAGGCAAAAAAAGTTGCAAATCAAGTTGTTTTTTTAAAGTTTTCTTTGCGTAAACATATGTCTATATGTCTATAAAACATAGATGTTCGTTAGCCAACTATGGATCTATAATATTCTCTAAACTATTTACTATACTACGTATAAAACATACTAGTTCTCACTTTATGCAACTTATTATACTGTGACTTTTTTTGACATGCTATACTTTTTTCATCATACTATGCCTTTTTTCTAACATTCTATACTATGACTTTTTTCACTTTTTTCTACATACTTGTACTATGACTTTTTTGACATACTATAATGACTTTTTTCAAAAACTTTCAACAAACTATCATGACTTTTTACTGGGTTTTTTTTCGACAGACCATAGAATGACTTTTTTCACTTTTTTTTGAGATACTATACTATGCCTTTTTTATTCCGGATTCCTGCAATCACCCTGCTTATAGAAAAAGATGCTAATAATGGACCCAAGCCACACTTCTCTTCCTCCAGGCCAGGGGCCATTAAAGCCCTGAGATTAGTGCAGGCCTTACTCTGCATTTCATGGATTACTACTGTTATATTCCACAGCGTGCACATTACATTAAATTAATTTTGTGTTGTGTCTGTCTGTCTGCATGAATAAACATAAAATGGGTGAGGATTAGTGAATGGATACACTACTATACAGTATAGAAGTAACATTTCACTGACTTCAGTGTTTGATCTATGCATTACGCCTAATGATAATGGAGAATTGGGTGTGTGTATGGGCTACTCAGTTGACAAAGCAGAATAGGCTGTGGCATTATTATCCTGACTGTTAGCGAGGTGACCGGTTATGTAAGTGACAGGTTGGAATTTCATCATCCTGGCTCTGGTACAGAGGATCAAAAGTAACATCCAGATGGAGACGAAATGAGGCTGGAAGGACAGAGAGCTGCAGGGCAAACTGCCAAGAAAGATGGAGGGAGAAATGTAAATTTAGAGAGACATAAAGGGTGGGAGGAAATAGGCTGTGGGAAGAAATGGCAGGAAGAATGCAAATGTATTTACACCGTTTCCATTTGATCAGTTTTATTCAATTTCATTTCCAGAAAATGTTATGTTATTTACCCAAGGTTCACTGAGAGTAACGCTGTCTTTTTTGCTCACATATTTATGTAATTGAACTACAAACATACTATGACTATACTCTTTTACTGTAAGGCAGAACTTAGAGCTAATAGTGTTTCTTAAAAAAAAAAAATACAGTTTATGAGGAAGGAATATCCTGGGAAGATATTTAAATTGACAATAGCATTAAAATAAAAATGAAATTTTGTTTAAAAATTAAATTATTTGAGTCAATGGATGGATTTTGGATTACTGGACTTCCGGTATCAAATACTAGTGTATATATAATACTAGTGTATATATAGAATAACATTTTGCACAGTGCAGCTATACCAAATTTGGATCAATTTGTATAAGTGTGCACAGCATAACCATGGCTACGACACCCCTGTCACAGTGGGTTTTATGTACATTTATACACATTTCTAGGAAGTAGGATTTACATGTGCACTCACTCGCTGAATAATTTAAGCAATGTGTGCTTGTGTTGAGCATTAAGGACTCTATCTTTGGTCAATAGTAGCGCTCTGGCTTTAAGCCAGCCACACTACATTAGTCCACTTTACTAACACCAGATACAGAAAAATACCACCTAATTTACACTAAAAAAGACTGTTTAGCACTTTAGCAACATGTTTATGTGTATTTACAAATATACAGACTACGTGGAGTTAATTTACTATTGTTTACATTTGATAGAGTTCCTACGTCTAGTTGTGCTCTAATGCAGTCATCCACTGCTTCACAATTATCTGATAACACACCTGTCTCATGATTTCTTTGATTAATCATAAACACTGTAACAAAACAATAGCGGAAGAATTGGTGACAAGCACACAGACGTTTGTTTAAACTCAGGAATGATTCAAAGGAAGTGAACACCTGCTTGCTGCCCGTCTCTGCTCATCACTGTTGGTGTTTGTTTTCAGTTTGCTGAGACAGGATCCTCTCTGAACACTGATTATGCAACCGAGTCTCTGACAGCCATTTAGACAACTAATGACACAGAACAGAGGACACTAGGGCCGGGCAATATATTGTATATTATATCAGCATCGTGATATGAGACTAGATATTGTCTTAGATTTTGGATATCGTAATATAGCAACTGTTTTCCTGGTTTTAAAGGTCACTTTATCCACATTACTGATAATTATTTATCAAAAATCTCATTGTGCTAGTATTTTGAGAAAGCACCAAAAGTCAACCCTATACAATTTCGTTGCAATATCAATATTGAATTTTTTGATATCATATCAATATCATATTTGATTTTCTCCATATCGCACAGCCCTAGAGGACTCATGACATTAAATCAGAGGAAACCAAATTACCAACATGAAGTAACACTATCTGTAATGATACAATCCTTTATAATGCATAACAGATGAGAAAACAGGTGATATATAATGTACATCAGTGGACATTTTTAGACAAGTATGTACAAGAAATTGTGTGTAAAAGCTGTGAAATGTGTTACATGCGTGTAAAAAGTGGAGTCGTTCCACCTCTCCTAACTCACCGTTCTTCCCTAAAGGTTCCTAAATCTTGGACTCGACAATAAGTGCAAGTGTGCTTGTGTACATGCTGTGTGGTGCACACGTGCCCATAGTAAGTGTGTGTGTTCACTGAACAAATTACTGCAGTGGGTGCTGTTGCGAACAAGCTCTCTTTAAGTGCCATTTCCTGGTCGAAGAGAAAGAGTCTTTTCTTTTTTTATAACACACCTTCGTTATTCCAGGTTCTCCAGAGACAGATGTCTGGAGCCAGAAGAAACTGGATCCCCCCCCTCTCCTTGCAGCCAGTGAGCTGTGCCCAGAGTCAAGATGGCTGAGCTAAAGTTTCAGATCTCTGCCCAGACGCCTGCCGTTTTGTTGGCGACAGACTGGCAGGCACGCCACTTTGAGTGTCCCAGGGCAGGCTGCAACAGACACTGGACAGGTTTGAACCTCAAATCCAAACCTCAGTATACTGTGATTTAAAAGCCTAAATGTTTTCAATTCAGAATAAAAAGCAGCTACATCCCTCCCTATATACAGCAGCTGGCTGGAAACACATTTACAGCTCTGCCAGCTCTTCAGAAGATTTCTTCTAAATGTGTTTAAAGTGCCTTAAAGGGATTTGCCCTGTAGGTAAGTTTTGCCTCTAGTTACAAATCCTATATCAGTATAGACAACTTAAACATCTGCAATATAATGCGTCATTAATAGCTAAATAGGCATTACAGGAGTTTCTACCCCAACCACAAATGCATTTGTACCTATTAACAGTGGTTCATGGTTTTAGAGACAACTGCAGTTTAAAAAAAAACAAAAAAAAAACAAGGACAGACCAACAGGGGGAAGAACATTGTCCTTGGGATGAGAGGCATTATGGGGCTCTAAAAGTCTTCAGTTCCCTTGTTGGTTTTCCAGAATGAGTAAATGTTAAAAAGGTATAAATCCTTAAAACAGTACCATTTATATCCGCATGTGGAAATATTCTCCATTTGCTCAAACCCTCTAGTTTGAGTTAGATCCAGGAGAATAACATGGTCCTCACCTGTAGATAAAATCCACATGATGATCATTTTCCAGTAAGCACCTCATGCTGGCTCAGTTCCTGTTATGTTACCGTACGGTACGTTCATATTTCCACATCTCTTCAGTCTGTTAGTTTGTGTACATAGTTGACAGGAAAGGTCCCACTCCTGGATGGATCCCCCTCTATGTGACCAACCTGTTAGGATATAGATAGAGCACTGTCAGTGTTACAGAAGTTTAGAGTAAAAAAAGACAAAGATAATAATCAAAACAAACTATACAATATGTGGGAACATTTTTACTGTACATATATACATGTGTGAGGTGGACATAGTGCAAGTAGTGCAAATTAAATGCAAAATATACTGTAAAGTTGTAATGCAGTTATATGGATCAGATAATTGAATGAAAGCATACTGTAATATTGAAAAGTCCATCTTATATATTTCACTTTTTTGAGCATTTGAGCTGAGATTTTGAGCACAGGAAAGTATATTGTGTGAGCACATACATTAGTTGTATATCCTGTGCACATTATTTGAGCAAACTAAAATATTCTGTGCTCAATAAATGTATTTGTGTCGCTTCTCTCTCTCTCTCACAGAGAGGATGTAAGCGAGTGTGCAGGTAGGATAATAACAAACATACATTTATTGAGCACAGAATGTTTTAGTACACAATATACTTTCCTGTGCTCAAAATCTCCCATTGCTCGCTCAGGAATGAGAACATCTTTGCTCAAATAATTTATGTGCTTACACAATTTACTTTCCTGTGCGCAAAAACCTCCTGCTGCTCGCTGAGGAATGTGGCACAAATATAACACCATACATGTAGGTCTCATTAATTATCCATAGTTGAATGGTTTCCAGCCATACAGACGGCAGCGACTACATTTCCTGCCATTTCCGGTCAATATTTATGTGCATTGATTACTATGTTAACTACACTTATATTCAATATAAATAATATAATTTTATGGGGAATGGCAGACAGAGACAGCATTTATCAGTTTTTCTGTTTAATTCAGGAGGGAAGAGGGACAGTTCCCACAACGTAAAATACATTTACAGTCTGTCGACAGTATTTTCTTGTGCTTCTATGGTAATAATTACTCACAACCAGTGGTGGTGCATTTACTGAAATACTGTAGGATACTTTAATGCAAATTTGAGGTACTTACTTTAAGATAAGTTAAACCTTTTATGTAAATGTGGTTGTTACAGCTGCACAAAGACAGCAATAGTACAGATAAATAGATCATTAATAGAATAAATAAAATAGATATATAAAAAAGAAAAAAAAAAAAAAAAAGCTACAATAACATTATGGGGGAAAACAGTGAGGTAAAATGACAGTAGTGATTAAGTCAGTCAGATATTAACAGTGTAGACCAGACTGATGATATGATTAAATAATGCCACTTGTCTGTATTAATATAGGCGGCACGTTAATATGGATGATTTATTGAGCACAGAATATGTTTTAGTTTGCTCAAATAATGTATGTGCTCACACAATATACTTTGCTTTGCTCAAAAACTCCCATTCCTGCTCAGGAATCATAACGTGTTCACTCAAATAATTTATGTGCCTCCCGCTGAGGAATGTGCCACAAATACAACGCCATATAGAACAGGCACCGTAATGAAATCAAGAAGTTGTAGTTGCACTTACCCACCAGTGGGGGTCATTAGTGGCCGTGACCACAATGATCTCATCTTTAAAAAAGGCGAGCTGCTCAGAACTGACCGCCCTGCAGTCCACTAAAGCCTTGACACGCTTCTGATGTGGCCTGCTGCCAGAAACCTGAAGGAGACATGTGATATATCTTCCAGTGTTCCACCAGCAAATTTATATTGACTGTGATTTTTTTTTTTTTTTTTTCAGATTCTCCACAGAAGAAAAGACTGCAGTATGGAAGACTTAAAGGAACACTTCACCCTCAAAATGACCATTTGTATATCAGATACTCACCTCATGTTACCTTGAATTTGTGAAGAAAATTGAGAAACTTCTTGATGAATTTAAGTAAGAGGGGGCCGCATTTAACAACAGCAAAACAGTCGTATGCTCAGTACTTCCCAAACACATGCATTTTCGCTAAAACCTTACTATTTAAAACAATTCCGCACAGACAGCCTCCCGCTTACGCAGGCGCTCTACTCACACGTTTTTGGATTCTCCGTTCACTGTGGAGGCATGCGAGGAGTTTTCTTCACAAATTCAAGGTAACACTGGGTGAGTAATTGATATACAAAAGGTCATTTTGAGGGTGAAGTGCTCCTTTAAACTATAGGCTGAATGCAATAGAAAGTATATGTGTTTGTACCATTGCATTCCTGCGGGGTCGTGGGACGCAGGTCACGACAGGTGATGATGGCGGTGCAGGAGCGGGAGCTGGGGTTTGGCCCGGGCTGTTCCCCACTAAGCTGCAGTACAGCTCCTCCTGGCTGCCCACACAGCTCGGAGATGACACGCCACACTTCCCCTGGCTGCCTCCTCCACTGCTGGTCCGACGATACGATGTGGTCTTCTCTGAACTGGAGGGTGGATCATTGAGCATCTGTCATTAGGCTTGAGCAGTATCACGGTATACCAGGGTATTTAGAAATCCTGACTGTATGAATTTTAATACCGTCAAAAATACAGACGCTCCTCTTTATACAGAGATGCTGTATCGTGTGTGTATTTTCGTTTCTCGCGCCAGTGCAGAGCTGTAGGCCACTACAATGTTTCTTTCAATCATGGCGTAAATAACAACTATTGCTGCTTTGTAGCTGTTGTGGAAGTCCCAGATACGTCTGAAAACCAAACGCTGTCGTGTGTGGATTAAAAACATCACCCCGAGGAACACACAGCTCAGCGAATTTCACTACTTTCTTCAGGAAGTAATTTTACGTCTGGATGACTGCTGGTTCCAGCGCTACTTGAGGTTTAATCATAATATATATATATATATATATATATATATATATATATATATATAAGCATGATGCTGATTAGTAAAAAGTATGAATTAAAGGTACAGTTTGTAGTTTTAAGCAGCATCTAGTGGTGAGGTTCTAGATTGAAACACTATCCCGCTCAGCCCTCCTTTTCAGAGAAATACACAAGCTACGGTTTCTACCTCACCTGCACATGTGATTTATTTATTTCTAATTTTATTTTTCCTCTGTCTGCAAATGTACAGCTAAACTAAAATAAACTATGATGGCCTCCAGGGACAAGAAGCTAATTGAACAGATTTTGGTTACAAACTTCACACAAACAAAATATTTCTGTTCTACATTTTCTTACCGGTGCATTTCCGGCGGGCACCCACTAAATGTAAAAATGCGAAAGGCCCATTCTAGAGACAGGTTTGTCCGTTCTGGGCTACTGTAGCTGCAAGATGGCCACCTCCATGGAGGGACACCCGCTCCCCATTTTTGCCATGATATAATTGCGATAAATGGATCAAAAGTATGCTGAGATATCTATATCATGATGAAGATTAGTAAAAAGGATGAATTAATGCTTTGTCAGGTCTGTCTGCAAAACAACAAGTAAACAACTTTTAAATGTTTTCTATTTCGCCACACAAAGATTTTTTTTCCCACACAAATATCGTCATATACTGTCTACCCCGGTAAAATGGCAAGATGGCATGAAGGTATGAAAAAATAGATACCGCCCAAGCCTATCTGTCAGTTGTTTTTCAACACGTCAAAACTGGGGACAGCTGGGTAATCGTTTTCACCTGTGTAGTATTAAAGAGTCCTCACGATAAGAAACAGTGATTTAAATTTTTGTTTTTAGAGCTGAAAACTGAAATTGTATTCTTTCAGTGTCTCTCTTTACACCTGACACTACCATGACATTACAACAGTGCAGTCTCACCTGACAGGCCCGATGTGACTCTGAGAGGACGTTGGCGCGACACTGCTTTGAGACCCAAAACCAGCACCAGGTTGGCCGTCCCAGGTCTGCCTCTGTGGCCTGAGTGTAGCTCCCTGTCCGTGGGGAGACCTCGGTGGTCTCGCCCCTTGGTTTTCTGTGTTAGGTGAAGCAGGCCTATGTCTCGCCTGTGTCTGGGGACTGGAGGAGTGGGAGGCCGGATTAGAGCAGCGTCGTGGAAGGGGGTTGCCTTCCTGCGTTGTGACTGAAATCTGGGGGTCCGAGCGACCTGTGGAGGGCATGGAAATGTCAGAGATTAGAACAAGAGCACTGTACATTGTATCTCTTTATAAAAACAACATTCATTTAATTCTCTCAAAAACAAGTTACTTAAAATAAAACTTTATGTGTGTTATTTGAACTGGCATCATGCAGTGGTTTAAGAAACAGGTTATCTTTCATACAAGCAGGATTATAATTCAACATTTCAACACAATCACAGAAACAGGTTAAAGTGATAGTTTGGAGGTTTTACATGGCGTTCTATGAGGTAGTTATGTATAGTCAATGCGTTAACTTCATTAGACACCGGTCTGCACGTCCCCGCTACGGCGATTCAGACGGAAGCCTACTGCGGCCAAATAAGAAGATAAACACTTAATGAAGAGCACTGTTGTACCCAACCATCAGGTAAGATAGAGATAAATACCTACAAATAAATGAAACGACTTACAAAACAACCAGTAAAGAAAAGCTTACTTATAGTCGACACATCTGCTCTTTCTTGGCATCCAAGTACAGTTAATAAAACACTAGTTACAAATGAAAGCGCGGTCTGATGGCAAAGCAAAATGGTAAACATATAAAATATATAGTGTACTTTAAAACTGATGTGTGTATTTTCTTATGTGGGCATTTTTAGGTGGCTAAAATGCTTTTTTCTGTTCTGTGCACAGACTTCCATCTGAATCTCCATAGCAGGGGCACACACACCGGTGTCTAATGAAGTTATAACACATTGATTATACATAACTACCTCATACAACACCACCTCTGAACTATCACTTTAAACAATCCATTATTTATTTTGACAGTTTTGGCAGCAGTGCATGTTATGGTGAAACCAAATCCAATTGAATGCAACCTTATTAATCCCTTCAGTAAAACAAATAATAATCAGGAATGTTTATAATGTCTATAAGCCATATACACTAGAGTAGCTCACCTCTCTGGATGGATTTCGCTGGCAGTGGTGGCGGCATCAATGCTCCAGAGGGGGCGCTGTTGGCTGGAGGATTTTTGTATAAGAAGTCGAGATTCTCATATGTCTGACAAGGTCTGCTTCCAGCATTACCGTTGGCACCATTACCCACACTCCACCGGGCAAAGGAACTCCCACCACCTCCATTAGAGGACAGAGGAGAGCGGTTTTTGGGTAATGGGCTCACCTGGAAGAAAATGGAAAGGAGCACAAGGTTCATTTCTAGTTTCTCTTCAACTTTCTTTGTTAAATTTCTTTTTATCATCTTTTTCACGATAGTAGAGGAGATTGCAGTGGACCCCTTTAATAAACATTGTAAAAGGCTTTTTTTGGCAGAGAGCAGATATGCAGTAGCCAGCCAGTGGAGAAAAGTAGCCAGCTAGGGGAGTCCGGGGGCATGCCTGTGACCTCATTCTAATGCAGGGGTCTCAAACTCAAATGGTCTTGGGGCCCCTGCTGGTATTGTCATCTCATAGGAGGGCCACTTCAACATTCAAGTACTAAGAAAGTGCAATATCCTGACATTTTTCTTTTTATTTCCATTACAAAAAAATAAAGCCTGCTCCACCATCTCTGCATGTCCTCTTCTGATCAAAAACTGACAGGGCCATCGACACCATGATTTGTCATTATTTTGCTATTATTTGCCATTATTTTTAGGCCAAATAATAAATAATATATTTTTATATATTAATGGAGTGATTTTATTTAAATTATATATGAATGGGGTAGTGTAAATTGGTAAGAAACAATTAGATGGGGATGGGGGGGATTTTTAAAAGTTTGCCTAAACGATTGTAAACATGTAGTGAATTATTGTAAAGGAGAATTAGGTTTCTTTTACATTTTAGCCCACACAGTCTGTAAATAGCTATTGATATTGAAAACCACGCCTATTCCTGACTGATCAGAAATGTTGTAATTGAGAATCATTAGATCGTATTTATTATTTTTTATTTATTTATTGACACCTCCACTGTAAGGTTCATCAAGACATGCCATGGTTAATGTATTGTTTCACTAGAAACATAAACACACTCCCATTCAATGAAAATACACAATGTTATTTTTAAGAATGAACTATGTATTGGTTTTAAATGAACTTATTAATAAAATAAACCTACGCCAAAAGTAACAAAATGTGAATCACTTGACTCAAATCATGTGAATCTATTGGATCATGAATTAATTGCTGTAAAAAGTGCAATGTAAATAAAGATAATTCATTCATTCGTTCATTCATTAAATTAAAATTTATATAATGAAGTAGCCGACTGGAATTAAATGAGTAGTCATCTGTTTGGCTGGCATCTGGCACTTATAGAGAGCTCTGAGAGACAGTCAGTAATGAGTGTGTGAGTGTGAGTGTGAGTGTGTGTGTGCATGTGCGTGTTGTTTACCCTCTCATCCAGGTCATCCTCGCTGTCATAAAACTCCTGGGACTGCGTCTCCCACGTGAACTCCACGTGGATCTGAGAGTTGAACTTCCCACTCTGGGCCAGCTCCAACTGAAACAAACACACACACACACACACACACACACACACACACACAGGAGCACAAACACTCAATATGAGGAATCAGCAATGATGCAGTGACTGTATACTTGGCTCTATTAAATCAGCTACATTTCTACTGCTTTGCTGGAGTAGTTCTGCTTCTTTGTTGTTGTTGTTGTTGTTGTTGTTGTTGTTGTTGTTGTTGTTGTGTTTTAGGTACAGATAAGTACAAATATTTTGATTTGAATGCATCTGTATTAGCTGTTCGATATTTTGGACTGATACATAACAACAATGAAAAAACAAACTGAATGATGATGTCAACACAATACAGCACACACACACTTATGCAATCTGGGGAAAATCTATTAACAGAAAACTCCCTCCTGACTGGCAATGATCAGTCACATCAGTGTGACCTTGGGTTCAGCAGATGTTTAAAAAAAAAAAAAAAAAACAATTAGGAAAGTGCAAAGCAGGTTAAATGAAATCACTGAAAGAAAAGTCTCCTTTTCCAGGCAGCCCACACCTCATTGCATCTTCCAGATTAAATTAAAACAATATAATCACAATGAAAAATGAAATTAATTCCACCAATAAGTAAACACGGTGAATTTTAAAGCCGCTTATTTGTGTAACCTTTGTCAATCTCTACACAAGCCTGTAAAAGAAGGTTGTGCGTAATCAAACAGGATATTACACAAAGCAGGTCTGATTCAGCAGGGCCGACGGCCGGTAAGAAAATAAAACCAGTTTATAAATGATACACACTGGGACCTGATGAGAATAAGATTCCTTGTCCTGGGAGTGAATCCTTAGGAGAGCTTTGCTGCACGGGGAGTTATTTCAAGGTCGTATTTCCAGCTGTGGAAGTTGTCTTGTTTTGTTTCTGGAGTTGGCTTTCTGGTAGGCATTTTAATGTTGCAACTTGATTCCTCAGTTGAATTTACCTCCTGACTGTGTGTGTTCTTTGATTTTATTAATTAAAAACATAGACTGTATAAAAAAAGAATATGCCGGTTTAAGGCACTTCCGCATTGGCTTCACTTTTCAGGCCCGGAAGCTCTGTCCGTGTTTTTATACAGTGTATGATTAAAACTTAAAGTTGAATTAAAGAGAGAGAGAAAGCAGGGTCTCACCAGCTCGACACACTGTGCGTGCTGCAGCCTCCGTGCAGTATCAAGGGCCGTCTCTCCTGCAGAGTTCACTACAGCAGATTTAAAAGAAGAAATGGTTTAAGTATTTATTGACTGCACTGGATGGAAAAGAGAGTACATAGAGTTAAAGGTACCTGTGTGTAGGGCTGCCTTTGCTTTGAGCAGTAACTTGAGAGACTCTGGCTTGTGATGCAGGACGCTGTAGTGAAGAGCCGTGTTTCCTTCTGCTGTTCTTTTCTCCAGACAGTTGCTGTCGAGGGAACATACAGTACAGTACAGGCAGATGGTGTTAAATGGTATCTCAGCAAGTTGAACAATACTGATCAAGAGCTTAATTCTCTTTATGCAAAGGAGATATGAATCATACATGAGTATGTTTACATGCACACTAATATTCCACTATTATTCAGAATATGACAATATTCCGAATTTGATACCCATCATGTAAAACGCATATTCCATTTGGATATTCCGAAAAAGGCCTTTTTCTGAATATAGCTTTTTCCGATTAACAC
>JAOVVB010143048.1:1245-12000 GCA_028570985.1 Heterobranchus longifilis
CCAATTGCGGTGCTCCGCCTCTTCTGCCTGTCTGCCCTGCAAAAATTCAACACCATCAGTCACCTCAGCAAATGCTGCTCCTCAAAAGCAATGACCATGGCTTTTGTCAAGGAGATGCTCATCACCTTGTCATGCCAGCAAAGTCATATTACAAGTGTGATGCCTGTGTCTCATACAGCAACGTATCAGCATGAGTAACATACATGCAACAAGTATGAAGACAGGCATTGTGTTATGTGTGGAGTATGTAGTGTGTTTTTATTTCTACTAGAGTTTAGGATGCTGCAGTGCTTACCTGTGGTAATGAATCACAGGAGTCTGTATGTTTAGATGTTTAGTTAGTTAGTTTAGTTGTCTAAAGTTAAAGAAGAGGCCTTAAAGGAATAGTTTGACATAGAGCCAAGAAATAGTCTGGAACAATGTAAAATATTTCCCTGAAATTCTGCATTATGATTCCATACACTCTTCTTTAGAAAATCTGCAAAATGTAATAATTTATCATAGTGACATGTGGTTAAAAAAAACACAGGATAGAAACATAACCGTCCTTGGCAGAAGTAATGAAAAATATTTGCACGTTCTGAAAACTGTCAAGCTGACTGAGTAAAATAATTTCCATCATTTGGCAGTTGGTAACATTGACAGGACATTTATTTTAAAATGTTTACACCTGCATGATTTATTAACAATACTGTGGTTAAACAAGTAACATAGGGACTGTGCAATACTGTGATAATCTGATGTTGTGATTTGTTGATGTCATGTCGATCTGTTTTTATGTGCTGTTTGTATATGTAACGCCATGAAATTAATTCCACCCAAAATGAGTTTCCCCACAGGGACAATAAATACCGATGGCACGGAATTAAAAACAAATTATTACAAGGATACAGAATGATAACTTGACTTTTAGTTGGTTGTTTCCCCCGTTATTGTGAGGAGAGAACAGAGCATGTATCAAACCAAGAGGCCTGCTGGGAGTCATCTTTCACCCTCCTGTTGTTCTGTACTTTCTCTACAGGCAAATACCGTCTTTCCCTTACACCAGATTACATTCAGTAAGAAAGTAATCCTCATTAGGGATTTGGGAAAGGAAATCTTCCATTTGTACTCACCGTCATCGCTGTTGTCGTCCACCAGGATGATTTCTTTGAGCAAGTGAGCCGGCGTGTGATTGACAGCGGAGTGGACGGAGCGCAGGATCACCGACAGAGCCTCGTTGACGAAGATGAAGATGAGGGAGATCTGGGGGAGATCTCTCGGGTAGCTGACCTTTCTGCATCTGCACGGAGACACGCAAACACATCACACCATCTGTAAAAGAAAACCTTTCCATGCCTGCCTGTGAAGTCTACATTCTGCACGCTTTTGCACACATCCTCCATCATTGCTGTAAAAGACCAAACTGCCTCCGTGGAGCTGCTGACATCTTGTTCGCTGAGGCTGAAAAGCAAAGCATGTGCAGCTTCCTGTTCAACCAACCAAACTGGCCGACTCACTGTGTGTCTGCCTTTGTTTCTTTTTTACTGCAGTTTTGTTTAAACAGCTCTAATGAAGAGCAAAGAGGCAGGTGATGCTTTAGCTCGAAGAGTGGGAGAAGAATTACCTTCCTTTACTTGTCTTAACTCCCTTTTATCAATAATTGTATTTCCCATGTGAAATTAAATGTTAATTTACAAGCAATTATATAATAAATCCAGCATTTTCATGGAGATTCATGAAGTCAGATGACATTTGTTCTAGGCGTTTTGGCAGGAAACCCTCAAAAACAAAAAGAGAGAGAGAGAGAGAGAAAAAAAAACATATATATATATACACAGTATAACCCTATTTGACAGGAAACCCTGAGGTTTTAGATGTCTAAGTTTTCGCAGGAAAACGGCTTTAATTTTAAATATTACACACGATGATGGAATATGAGTGTGTTTCATTCATTCAGAGAGTGTTTTTGGGGAATAGAAGGACATACAGTTGCAGAAATAAAGGTACTGTGTTTGAAGAAGCTCCCCAAATGAAACCAAGCAGCGGTGCAACAGCGTGAGAGGAACATTTTTTCATTTATTTTTAAACAGAGAAAAACCCAGCAGCTACATATCACACTGATATAAGGAATGTATGTTCGTAATGCACAAGGCAAGAGATGTCACAGCAATCATGGTAATAAGAGGTAAGAACAGGAGGCAGCAGGGATGGTGCAGATCAGTGTTAGCAGTAACAGCAGTGTGGAGCAGCATGACTGTGTGACAGTGTGAGTGTGAACTAACGTGTCACATTACAGCTTCATTGACTAAACTGAATGTGACTGTAAGAGTCAGTACATCCGCTGGTGGCTCGTCTTCTTTCAGCATTTATGTATTTATGTATTTATGTACTGCACTTTCTTGTTACTGATCAGTTGATCTATACGTCAATACTGATGATAAGCTATCAGTCGACCGGTGGTAGAATGTACTGCTATTTTATACTTCTACTCCACTAAATTTCAGAGGGAAATATTTTACTTTTTACTTCACTATATTTATTTGACACTTATAGTTATTAGTTACTTTTATTTAGTATTTAACTATGAAATGCTCTTACATGTATTTCTTTGTGATAAAAAAATGAATAATATAATATTCTATAATAATATGTCACTATGAAATGAGCCATTCTGTATCATGAGAACTTTTACCTTTGATACTTTGAGTACATTCTGCTGATAACACTTGTGTATTTTTACTTAAGTAATATTTTGAATTCATTTAATTTACTTGAAATGGAGTATTTTTAGACTGTGGTATTTCTACTTTTACTTAAGTAAAGGATCTGATTATTTCTTCCGCCACTGCAGTCGACTCATACAGTACTATATATATATATACATATATAACATGCTGGGCTTGGAAAATTAAATGTAATATTCCTGAAAAGAGGAAAAACTAAACTACCAATGTTTCTTTATTAGACTAGTCGTAGTTTGACATTTGATCTCTGTTTCTTTCCTTTTGTCTCTCCCTCTCTGTGGTTTCATCACCACCTCGGGCTCTGCAGTGTAGAGAGACCTTCAGCCAAACATAGACTCCTCAGACTCCGGCTTACATGCTGTTGCTAAGCCTGAAGATATCACACCCCAACACGCTTCACACGCCACTTTGATCCCGGCAACATGAAAGACCCCCCGAGTGACAAATGAGAGCACTGGATTCTGATCCCTCCACTCCACTACCCCCAACACACACACACCCACACACACAGACAGACACACACACACCCACACACACAGACAGACACACACACACCCACAAACACAGACACACACAGACACAGACACAGACACACACACAGCTGGTGGCAGCGATGGGCCGAGGGCTTTCTCATCATCACTGACATTAAATAGAGGAGCTATTACTCGCTTAACCAGCAATGTGGGCTGGAAACAGACTTGTTAATGGAGCGTTTATGGAGAAAACCATGCATGCAGAACGAATTGATGCACACACATTCATGAACATACACAAGGATGTGCACATTCATCAATGATATGCAAGCACAATTCAAAATGTATCTTCTTTTACACCTGTTAGGACTGCGTGTCTGCATGCTTCGTGCCTGCTTGCCTGCGTGCATGCGTGCGTGCGTGTGCATGCGTGCAGCTGGACCTGTGTGTGCCCATGCATGCCTGGAGATCGATAGCCAGTCTGATAGTGCAACTTCCTCAAATATGAGAGTAAGAGGCAGAGAAGCAGAGAGAGGGAGATTAAAAGGGGCAGGTGAAGTGCCCTATAAACAAACACTGTGCACTAAAAAATGTGACTGATGTCAGCATGTTTTTAGATTTTTATATAGTCTCCCAAATTACAAATATACAGTATATACACACACTAGGGCTGTCACAATATCAGATTTTCACTACACGATTATCATGACCAAAAGAATTCACAATAACGATATTATTGCGATATCTACAGAAACATTTTAAAATAATAAAAAATGAATAATGCTATCAGTCAAATTCATCTTTAACTGCGTTTTGTCCCTTTTTGTCTCCTCATTATTTTGGTTGCTGCACAAACAGCACAGATCTATATGAAAGTAGGATGTGGTGAATGTCATGTTATTGTCATATCAGCACTGTCACGCACACATGCCCAATCAGAAACACGGCCTTCTGATTGTGTATTACACACAACACGGATTCTGCTGGGATAACAAATCCCCCTTAATACATGAATATCAAATCTTAGTTAAAGGGATGTTTTGATGTCAGTGTATCACCGGTCGTAAAGGGACGTCTGACAGGAAGGTAAAGCGGTGAAAATATTCTAAATATAGAGTACACTTAAACTTTTTTAGGTGGCTAAAATATGTTTTGTTGTGTAGCCCGGACCACAGAAGTACATTGCTTTGCTTCCATGTCCTCCTACATGCCGACCTCCATCTACTGTAGGTAATACACTGACTATGGATAAGTATCATACAACCCCACTTCAAAACACCCGAAATATCCCTTTAAGCAATACCTATATATATATAGCACATAAGGGAGGGGTAGGGCAGACGGATGGAGCTGGCCTGAGCGTACCAGCAGAGTAATAGTGAGAAGTGTCGGGTTATAATGGCTGCATTGTACACCTGCATGAATATGATTGGATGAGACTAGTCCGCTGATTGCCACCCAGCTGTGAATGATCCAGTTATTGTGAAGCATGAATGAAACAGCTGATGCCAGCCAGGTCCGCTGAGACTCTCAGCTCTTTTAAATCAAGACTTTTCTATTTGACGCTGCCTTTAATTAAATCAAATAATTATTAAACTCTCACACTGCACTGTAACTTTTACTCAGCATGCTTTTAGTTTCCATTGACTGCTTTTATCTGTTCTTAAAGGCTTCGTTCACACTGCAAGCCTTAGCACTCAATTCTGATGTATTGCTCAGATCTGATTCGTGTCGTTTGGCTGTTCACATTAGTTTTTAAATGTGGCCCAGATCAGATTCCAGTGTGAACAGGTCACGGTCCTGCATGAGCAAAAGAACAACAAAAACGTCACATGTGGCACGCTGTCGTATGGAAGTAAACATGGAGGCCACTGAAGTCAGCGGTTACGGTTTCATTTATAAATTGATGTGCAGTGGAAGCCAGCGAATTTGTGAGCAGACGATAACGAGGGTGAGGATGAGGAGAAAGACAGACAGACACGTTTTTGATTATGGCTTTTTGTGGAGCAATGGCTGCTGCTTCTGTACGGAGGTGTGTGTGTGAGTGTTGTGATCGTGACGTGAATGGCTTCACTGAAACCGATTTCATCCAAAATTTCAGGATGTCATGGGCTACTTTTACCTACATCTGTCAGCACATCTCCACAAGACTCTCAGGGCAAGAGACGACCAATCTCTGAGAAAGTGCGCAGGAGTTTGGTTATATTGGCTGGCAACAGGGGCGAGTGTGTGAGTGAGTGTGTGTGTGTGTGTGTGTGTGTGTGTGTGTGTGTGTGAGTGACGTAAAGCTCACTTGAATTCTGAATGTTCACACTGAGGTCACATTGCAAAAAATCTGATCTGTATCTGATTTAGGACCACATATGAAAGTAGCCCGAATCAGAATTGAAAAGATCAGATTACGTGTGATTTGTGCTGTTCACACTGGTATGAAAAAATCAAATCTGAGTCACATATGAGCAAAAACAAATCAGATCTGGGCCACTTTTGCCTGCGGTGTGAACATAGCCTAAATGTCATTTTAATGTTTTCATGTAAAGCACTTTGAATTGTCGTGTTGCTGAAATGTGCTGTATAAATAAACTTGCCTTGCCTATTGCAAGTGGGACTTCAGTGCTCTGCCTAAATTATTCATCAACAACTTATCTTTAAATAAACAGTGTCAGGGTTTGTCTGGTTAATGCAATTGCTGTGAGCCATCCTTGAAAATAAGGTTGTCAAATACCACGTGTTTAAAACGATACAATATCCACATTCGATCGTATCGAAAGTACAGACGTTATAAAAAACACATCTAGAATCAGATTTTCAAACCACAGCTGCACAGATGGAACAACGGGGCAGAAAATCAACTGTGTGTTGGTATGTGTTCAGTGCTCAGTGACTTTTTTTCTGTACCATCAGTGGGTGCAGGTTGTGTACAAAAAAACAATAAGAAAGAAAATATCCTATTTTGCCTGCCAAGGACTTTTTTTCTTTTTGTGACACCGTTATTTGAAAGTGAATTTAAAGGTTGACATGTACTCACTTGCTGGGCCGGTGGTCCGGTATGGTCCGATCCAGAGAGATTCTGTCACTGAGGTAGGCGTTGTAGCCGTATTTCTCCCTTAGGTATTTAGCGTCGCTCTCCTCAGCTGGCGACAGCGTGGCAGGGAGGCCGCCTTTACCCCGACCCCCGAAGCCCTCAATCAGGCCCAGAGATTTGGACAGACCTGGGCGAGGCAAACAAGAGAAGATTACATGTCAGGATGCTTTAGTCTGGCTGAGTCACTCTCCTCTCAGTAACGCGCTCTGCGGCTTACAGCTGATAGCCTGCCTCCCCGTCACAGCTCCAGCCTTATACATGATCATACAGCACGTAGTCAGCCGCTGTCAAAACAGGTGAACATCTGCGTGGAGTTCACAGTAAGTGGTGGCACAGATTCATATAGAATACCTTCGAGATACAGAATAGGGATGTGTAAAATATATAGGCCTATTCCAGGGCTTCCTAATCTAACTGAGGTCAATATACCACAGCTTTCCACAAAATATGCAGCCAGTGGGAAAAAGTAATCAGCTAGGGGGGGTCCGTAAAAGCTCGAATTTAGTGACCTCTGGCACTATTCCATCATATACCCTGATCTTAATTATGCATATTCTAATAAGTTTGTCTACTCGATTGTAAAAATGTAGTGAATTATTGTAAAGGAGAATTAGGCTTCTTGTGCATTTTAGCTCACATAGTCTGTAAATAGCTATTCATATTTAAAACCAAGAACTTTTGTAATTAAGAATCATTAGACCTCATTTATTATTTATTTATTGACCGTTTCACTGTAAGGTTCATTAAGACATGCCACAGTTAATGTATTGTTTTACTAGAAACATAAACACACCCCCATCCAATGAAAATACACAATGAACATGTTTTTAAACACATCTTATCCAGCCTGTGTATTGGTTTTAAATTAATTTATTAACAAAATAAACCTATGCCAAAAATAACAAAACATGTGAATCACTTGACTCAAATCATGTGAATCTACTGGATCATGGATTAATTAATTGCTGTAAAAAGTGCAATGTAAATAAAGACAATTCATTCATTCATTCGTTCATTCATTAAATTAAAACTGATATAATAAAATAGCCGGCTGGACTTACATGAGTAGTCAGCTGTTTGGCGGGCAGCTGGCACTTATGGAAAGCTCTGTTGTATACTCAGTGATGAAAAGTACACGACATGAAACTCTTTAATGATTACAGTCAAAAACATTCACATTTCTAGGCTGCTAATGAAGCTTCAAGGCTTTCGCTGTTTCAAATTAGGGATGAAATAAGATTCTTCTTCGTGTGACTGGGCGTGTTTGTGGGAGGCAGAGTGATTAAAGCGACGATCGTTCAAAGTGATGAGTTTGTTCAAGACTGTTGGCAAACATCCTGCTCAAGTGTCCTGAATCCCTAAAAGCTCCGACTCTGCTGTCGACCCTGAACTTTAACCTCCCTGGTGGAGGAAAGACATTGTAATAACACATTTTAATGAGTTAAATTAAGTTAATTTTAATAAAATAGACATCTGCATTAAGAATTTTTAACTTAAACTTGAGCTGAAATGCATTTCCAACCCTTTTAGATCACATCTCTGGCCATGTTGTGCACCTATTTAACAATGTATGTGAAAAAAAAATTGCATTTCTCTGTATTTTTATATAAAAATGATCAAAATCCATTATTTATTTCTTCCTGTGAAACAAAACAATTATGCGTGCTTACGTAAGCGAGTAATAAACGATTTCAACCAATAATATCACGACATCCACCTGTCAATCAATCTGAAATGGTTAGCCGCACAGAGCTACTGTAACAGATCGCAACACACATGGTGCTGATGGTGCCATGTTTAAGACACGGCCACTTTTCAACGATCAAATAAAATTTCTCCCAACGTTATGTCCCGCCTGCCGAGCCCGTTTTACTCAGAAATACGTGATGAAACGGAGGCTAGATACTCTCAAATTTCCGTTTCAGCTCGACTTTAGCTTTCGTCAACTGAAAAAAATAAATGTTCTGCTGTTTGTTTTGTTTCTTGGACATTTTCTTGGATATTTAGCATTAGCAATTTTGCAGCACAAAAATAGCCTAATCCATTTACTTCATCCATTTAAACCCACATTTGACATTTAGAATTAAATGTTTTATTGCATATGGATTAATATTTAATTGTTGATCTTTCCTACCTGCAGATGAAATATATGTAAAAGTATTTTTTCACAGGTCAGTGAAGTGGATTCAGATTTTCAGCAGGCAGTGCATAATCTCATCAAACATGCTGGAATGACAGAAATAATATGACGGGTGTTTGCTCAGATTATTGGCTCTATGGTGTTTATACTGTAAGCATGGCTGCAACTAACGGTTATTTTCATTGTCGATTAATCGGTCAGTTATTTTCTTGATTAATCGATTAGTTGTTTGGTCAGCAAATGGTGAAAAATGATGATCAGTGTTTCCCAAAGCCCAAAGGAAACATCCTCAAATGTTTTGTTTTGTTTGTTCCACAACTTAAAGATATTCCGTTTATTGTCATAGAGGAGTAAACCCAAATAAACCTGAAAGTATTTACAATCAAGAAGTTGGAAGTTTTTTTTTCTTAAAAATGACTCAAACTGATTAATTTAGTTGACAACTAATTGATTAATCTTTGCAGCTCTAACTGTGAGACCTTAGACAATATTAAGAAACTTCCTCAGAGCCTCACGCATCATTTGCTTTGACTTTATCACATTTTCATGTCAGGGCCCAAAGATAAAGTCAATGGAAATTCACACAGCATTGACTTTTCCCTCTTTTGCAGATTCCTTGAGGGGAAATCAGGTTGACGTGTTATTTACCGTTTAGCTGCCTGTACACCACGTCCTCCAGCGAGCTGAGCCTCTTCAGCAGCACCTCATGGCTGATGTTGGGCCCCTGCGCCGTCCCGTTGCCCCGGGGCCTCCTCCCGTCAGCCGGAGCCTCCGGAGCGGCGGCTTGGACGCTGCGTGTGTTGCACTTGGCCCAGAAAGTCATGAACCCAGCAACGGCGAGGACGTTCAGCACCAGTAAAACCCTCCATCTTCTGAAGACAAAAGCCATTAAAAAGTCGCCAGTGTCCTGCGGTCGGGGGACAGGAGGGGGGTGTGGGGGGGGAGAGTCTCCGGAGAAGCCGTACGTGTCACAGATTCAGGGCTCCCTCTGTTTGCGATGTGCGGAAAGCTGCAGGGAGAATTCAGCAAGCGGGTTAAATCGGCACACCTTATAGAGAAACAGCACATTTGAGCCATTGCACTGATTGCTGGTCATAAATCTGCTCTCTTACCATTTGGCACCGGGGTTATTTTAGGTTGCATCCCCCTTCTGAGGAAATTTGGGGCGCCTGGCCATCAGCTTTCATCCGTGTCAACGCCACTCCAAGCCCGGGTTTAAGATCATGCACGGAGGATGTAAGACAAAGACAGCAGCATATGTTGATCTTGAGGAACAGATACTCCTAAATAATTCAACAGTGAGGAGATTATGAAGTCTGTCTTTTTTTTCCCCCTCCTTTGCGTCTAACAGAAGTCGGCAGTGATGCGACTGAGGAGGACCGCGCGCAGGAAAATCCTTCTTGCAGATCGCTCAGGGAAAACCTTGTAAACGTTCAGTCAACCTTTTCTGCTCACAGAAAGCCTGTTCTCACATCGTCTTCCTCTCGTCACACGTTGTGAGATTCACAGTGAGATGCAGCTGAGCAGAGTGCACAGATTATGAGCAGCGGCTCCAGAGATGCAGCATCCTCCGGGGAAGGTGCAGATGATGCTCCGGGAACAACGCAGCAGCAGCAGCAGCAGCAGCAGCAGCAGCAAAGAACCACGTCCTGATTCCTCGTTTTCCTTCACATTTTCTCCACATTCAGCCAGCACATACCAACGTTTTCCTGTTATTATGCACGCCCTTCTTGTTTGTTGCGCCTTGTTATTTCCTCTAATTCTCCCACACGGAGCTTAATAAGGGCGCAGGGAAAAACGTGGAGTGGATCCGGTGACGTTTTACTTCACAGCAGGTCACGGGTGGTGGGTGGGGTGTTCACTGCCAGCCAATTATCTACAATTAAGAGAACATTCAAATATTTCACACAGTGGGGTTCTTGGGTCTATGGGTCCTTAGGGTGGATTTTTGTTTTGTCTCTTATAGACTAAAAATGTGTTTTATATTAATTTCACAGTTATTTCTCTCACCAGAGGTGAGCACAGCGGGGTAACGTAGAATAGTTTGTTCAGAAATAGCACTACCCTCACAAAGCGGGGATATAGACAGTAACCTAATTATAAATTTATAAAAACATCTCAGACTCCTCAGGAGAAATCTCATCAGATTAATGTGCCTGAAGGGAAAAGTTTGAGAATATCTGATATGACACCCCATGGTTTCGCCTTGTCCCCCTAAGGGAAATACTCTATTTTAAGTATCATTATTTTATTTAAGCATGGCATGCAAATATTAACAGCAAAATGTACTCAAGTACATAGGCGTAGATTTCGGGGGGTGGGGGGGGGACG
>JAOVVB010143085.1:0-11999 GCA_028570985.1 Heterobranchus longifilis
TCACCGAGTTGTGTTTCTGAAAACATTTGAGGTGAGAAATAATCCGTGCTGTTTCTGAATCTGTTTTCATTTTAGATAAAAAACAGTTAGTTTAAAAGTTTCCTGGGAGTTTCCAGAAGCGGCGAGTCGTGCTGGATGCCCCTGATTTGCACAGTGTAGCAACGTTACGCAGATAAGCAGCAGCCAACGCAGTGCGACGGCCCGTCTCTTGAAACACGCCACGTTGCTACCAGAATGCATTGTACGGCTGCTTACACAGACAATGAATGGGAAGCGTGGAAATAACGATCCCATCATACAGTGGTAAACATTTCGTCTCCAACCGCCTTGAAAAACACTCTGCTTGTAATTAATTTTTAGAAAACAGAATCGGGGCAATAGGCTGGAAACACAAATATTTTTCCATCCTCTCTTTTCTTTTGTCTATACTTATCCAGACCTGGAAATGACTAAAAATCATAATTCCATATGTTTCCATACTGCGTAGGCACACTGCATATTATCTGTTGACTTGAAACATCTAATTATAACGTGTGAGAATCAATAAGTGAAGAAGATCATCATCTATTTACAACAAAAATGAAGGCAGAGGGCACTTACCTCTGTCAATCTGTGCGAGCTCCTGGTTCTCCCCCTCTGAGTCATCGCTCTCCCCCCCCTCTCCACTGCCATGGTAAGAAATCTGGAAAACAGAGCATATACTGTCAAATATGCCTCATGGTAACACTTGGTAAAAGTTCATAACGATTCATGGTTGTGAAATGCTGTTACGGATGTTTAAAGTAACCATTCGGCCAATAGACGATACAGATAATGAGGTCATGTTTTTCTCTTTCGTTAACATTTCAAGATAGGCCTGGGCTGAGGTCTGCGCTCTCTGACTGCACATCTAGTTTTTGTTGTTATTTATTTCCCCCTTTGGGCCGATTTCAGCCAACAAAGTGAATATCGACTGATACCAATGTTCCCTCGATAAATTGGTGCATAAAAAACATTCCACAAATATCCATCGTTTCTCTTTTTTAAGTCAAAAACTGCTCTAAGCGACCTCTTCTCGTGTGTCATCTCCTCTCTCTCTCTCTCTCTCCCCCTTTCCTGTCGTTCTTCAGCTGTGCTATCTCATAAAAGGCAAAAAGCCCCCAAAATAATCTTTAAAAAACTGCCCGAAAACAACTATATGACAGATTTTAAATTTCAATATCTGACAAACAACATCAAATGAATTAAAGAGCAAAACCGTAAGCATGAGCCGACAATGATCTAATCTAAAATAAGATGAACCAAATTGTAATTTGCAATTTCCTTAGTTGGCCACAAAAACAAACCACTAACCAGCAACACAGACATACACATGTAATGAGCTTCACATGAAAACAAAAACATAGTGTGCATTTTTGACAGAATTTTTCTAAAACCAGTTGTTGTGTGGTCATTTCTACAGTTGCACCACATATAGATGGTTTAAGTTACAAAAGGCAGGACGAGTGGAGTCACGGTCTAAGTTAGCCGAAGTTTAGGCTGCTTTTTTTTCCCACAACCTCAACCAGTATGTCTCTTTAAAATCAATTCCTCGTCTACACCAGAAGCAACAATGCAGATACCCTGCAGACTGCAACGCTAAGAGTTAAGTAATGGGCCTCACACTCAGTAATTACCACTCCGAGGCCTCGCTGAGCAGCTGCCATCTGCGCTTGTGCGTGTGTATGCTACACACATACATCCACACAAACATACAGTGTCCTCCCTTCTACTCTAATACACACGCGCGCACACACACACACACACACACACACACACACACACACACACACACACACACACACCCCCACACAAACACTTCCTTTCTCTCTTAAAGAGGGAAAACGGAGAAAGGAGCCAGGCCCTGAGAGCCCAATAAGGGAAGACACTATTCAAATCATGTTAAGTGTGAATTCCAACATATAATTCCACAAACTGTTCACTCTGTGTTTTGGTGAAATATAAATCAAAAGGCTATACAGCTGTATCTGACTTTTTTACATTTTAAATGTCAACTGTCACATTGCTGTGTATTAAAACTGTAAAAACATTTCCTGTCTTCACAAACAGTAGCTCAGATAAGGAGTTTCAGATAAGTAATTCATACATATTTTCATAGTGAGTAGTTTACTGTAGATATTGAGAATACTCATATTGAGTATGTGGGTTTTATGATTGGTAACTAGGGGAAATGTACCTCGGTTTTGGGGTCACAGTTTGGTATATTGTCGGTACAGCAGGGAAAACAAAAATAATAGTAATAATAATATATAGCTTATATTTTTCTTTTGTTATGTAAACATTCTACAGTGGCTCATTGGCCATCGTTCTTACTGTAACAGAGAGGCACTCAAATACTGGCATATTGTCAATAACAATACAATCTATATAAATATCACAAATGTCTGTAATGTAAATGTAATGCTCCAACCTGTTGATATTTCCAAATTATACAGAGGAGGCACAACAGACTGAAATGCACACGTGAAGGCACATTGTAGCAGAGCTCAAGCACTTTGACCGTATGCTTTAATTCTCTACGATCAAGTGTGGTCGCATATACACGCAGCAATAAACACTCATAGCATTGCTGTAGTTATTACTTTGACGCGGTCTGAGGCCACATCTACATTACTACATTTTCATTTTAAACCAGCGTTTTATAACAAAAATGATCTCCATCCATACTGGTTTTCGCACCATATCAGAAATAATCTCCGTCCACATTAACACGACTGAAGCATCACACATGACCAGTCATGTACACTCAGCATGTGTGTACCGGTGTAAACAGGAAGCAGATTGTCTTTTCAGCGCATGGATTCATTATAAGATCTGTATTATAAGAACTAATAATAACAACAGAAAACATTATGAAGGAAGAACAGCAATGGTGAAAAGAGCAGAGATTTCTTTGCTTGGACTGACGACTGTTACTGAAAGTACGAGACGGTAAAGATGGCAGAAAACATAGATTGGGAGTCGTTGCAAAGCAAATTCTGCGACATGTTAGATCGCTACTGGGAGCATTATCTATCAGCGGACGAAACCATGGCAACGGGAAAGGAGTACTCACATCAGAATAGATAATATATCATTTTTTTATCGTCATCGCAATATCAACTTTCACAATAAACACATTGTGAAAGACTGCGACATATCGCAAAAGTCTTCTGAGTTGAAAGAGAGTATCGGTAAAAAACTGCTCTTTAAAATGTAACTATCATTCTTTTGTTTTTTAAATGGTGCATTTTGTGTTCAGTTCAATGTTCAGTTTGTTCAGTAAAATGTCAGAAATAACTTAGAACTGATATGACGTTGATGTTTATTTATCGCAATATTCAACAAAGTCATCACATATCGCATATTTTGCTCATATTTTTAGTATAGACACACTAACTTATTGAAGGCTTTTTTTACCAGCTGTGCAATATCTATCTGATATTTGAGTAGCTGTGCAGTGTCGTTCAGGGATGGTGCAATATTGTTTTCAAGGATGTTTCTTATATATGTTTTTTATTTTTATTTTTATTTTTTTTATGAGTCAGTGATCTGAGAGTGTTTTATGTTGCTGTGATGAGCACCTGCAATGTCGTTGTATCTGGAATACAATGACAATAAAGGCATCTATCTATCTATTGTGCAGGCCTCGTGCACACTGCAGTTGAAGATATGTGAGTGAAGCCTTCTTGCTGTTCAGTGGTACAGATTCTCAATCAACAGTAACACAGCCAGTGTACAAAACAAAAAAACCTTGGCTCTCCAGGAGTCTCCAGCTAGCGTCACTTCATGAACTCCGTAGGAAAATTACACCGAGGAATAACTGTGGGAAGGAAAAGTATTTTGGCAAGTGGCTGGCTCAGGGCTTCAGCTCCACCATACACTAGTGAATTATTGTTGGGCAGCGTCCATGAAACAGCTGAAATCCTATAAAAAGTTACTGCGGCAGGATACTAAGAATGAACTGACACCGGTGGTTCATACACATTTAATAGCATTTTATTTTAGATATTTATAGTACTATTATATTTTTAGAATTAATATAGCCTACAAGCTTATAGATTATGCATTTATAAGGGCATAGGAGTAAAGAAGACAATGACTGTGCAATGCACCGCCGCTGCAGCGCAGCACGATCATTAATATGTGTTTCATCGTAAAACATGTAAATAGAAGACTGGCCTATTTTTACGCTTGTAGAGCGGATCTCTGTGGAGCGCCGCTCTCGTGTCTGGTGTAGTGAGTTTCATTGATTATAGTGGAGGCGTAGTGCAGCAGCCACTCTGCGAATGGTCCGCAAATGCACGCACACACACACTCACACATGCACGCACACACAGCAGAGCAGAGGAAAGACAGGTGAAGTGAAGATAATGGAGTCACTGTTTAAAAACTTTAATAAATTAAACTGAAACTGAACATAGCCTACTTAAAGTTACAGTAGACTGCCGTCAGTGTTCTAACCTGTCAAAATAACGGACGGCCTTCAGATTTTTTACATCTTTGTCAAAAAAAGAATCGGTCAGTGATGGAAAATATTTGGTTAACACGGCCACTGTGTGTAGCTCACTTGTACTTAACTTTTTCACATGTTTCAGGCTCCATCACAACAGGTATTACAGCATGTTGTGACGGAGCCTGAAACTTTTTCAGATGTTTCAGGCTCCGTCACAACATGCTGTAATACCTGTGTGTCTGAGATGTAGTGATGTACACACACTGTGTTCAACCACAACACCCAGCTTTCATGTTTTAGTGCACGACAGCCTTGTACTGTTAGTGACTTCACACTATTATCTCTGCAACAATAACCACCACTTGCATAACTAGTACACTATCAGTGTGTCACTGTCAACAAACCATAAAACATTTAACCATGCAAATCTCATCTGGGAGTGTGATGCAAAGACTCAGCACATGTAAGTATTTGAATAATTTTCACTGCCGATACTGTTTTAGACCGCCAGTCAAGCACGGGTGTTTCAGACAGTGGAAACTTGGAAGAGGTCATATCATTTGATTTCTCAGTTATCTGATATCAGAATGTAAGGAATTGATCTCACCATAGAAATAGAATTGGATAGAACAGACATTGAGCCATTTTCCGTGGTCATTTGACTCGTACAAAACAAAAGGGACCCCAGACCATCAGCCCGCTGTTCATTTTCTGTAACTAGCGGACAGCTGTCTAGTTAGCTTACTAATTCCTCCATGCTTTAATGCTACGCTGGTTTAGGGCTGTCAAAGAATATTCTAAATTTGAATATATATTTGAATTGTAAAAACAAACAGATTTTATTATGAAAATTAATATTTTATTGTGAAAAAAAGCAGCACCGCGGCTGTCTGCCTCGCGCGTTAAGTTACTGCTAATGCAAACCAGACATTTCCTGCTGCTGCACCTTCACATTAAAAGCATTTAACTGATGAAACACGAGTGGACCTTTATTATGAAGTAGTCATAGGAAATGCAATGTGTTTGTCAGTGAGCTTGACTAATCAATAATGTTACAGCTATCCTGCGTCGTCAAAACAAAACAACGGACATTTTCTGCATTTTTTGGCAGCGGATCAGTTTGTAATATTTCAGGGAGTAATGGAAGAAGAAGGAGCAGAAACACGGAGCTGCAGGAGACACACTGCACACCTCAAACTTCTCACAGAGTGTTGCTAACTCACCTAACATTTACTTTCACAGACGCTGTATTCAGCATGAAAAACCAGATCAAAGAAAATACACAAGATATACTATTATTGAAAAGTAGGGCTGCACGATATGAGAAACATATGGGATGTGCAACAACGTTGTTGAATATTGCGATAACAATATTACTTGCGATAAATAAACATATCAGGTCTGCTAAAATACAACAAATTGCTTGTTGAATAAAAAAAAAAAGTTATTTCTGACATTTTATTGAACAAATTGACACCATTTAAAAAAAAAGAATAAGTTACATGTTAAAGGGCAGTTTTTTACCGATACTCTTTAAACTATTAACAGCTTTCAACTCAAAAAAATCAGAGTGTCTTTCGCGATACGTCGCAGTCTTTTGTGATGTGTTGATTGTGCAAGTTGATATCGCGACGACGATTAAAAAAAAAAACAATATATTACGCAGCATTTACGCATTGAAAAGTAAGTTGAGTCAGCAGCTACACTGATACACAATAACTGACTTGTAGTCAGCATTTTATCATCACAAGTTAAACAAGTGTAGCAGCTGGATGTAAGAGTGTGTGCTGCATTTGATAACATGACAAACATGTGTTCTAGTTATGTTTCTTCCAGTAGTTCATTCTTTTTCCAGCTCCTGTATAATACTGTGGTTAAGCCAGGATTTCACCACTCCTGGATAGGCTGCCTCATACTATAATCCCTGCTGCTAAGCATCGATACTGCCTTTCCAGAAGTTTTTCCAGAACTCTCACCGTTGTAAGCCGGCACCTCACAAGATGAACAGTATTTCTGCAAAAGCACAAGATAATGCAACAGACCCATATGTATGCATTTCACATCATCCAGCGGATCTCAGCAGATCTCCATCCCATGCACCGCAACCACGGAGGGAAAACAAACACCGCCTATCCACACACAGAGATCCACACACAGAGATCCACACACAGAGATCCACATACAGAGATCCACACACAGAGATCCACATACAGAGATCCACACATAGAGATCCACATACAGAGATCCACACACAGAGATCCACACACAGAGATCCACATACAGAGATCCACACACAGAGCCCACACCAAGATGGGTCTGCAACGTAAATGTGGCACTTTATAGTGCACAACAGGAGGCCTATTTGTATTCTTTTTATGAAAAAGAATAGTTTGTTTTTCATTTAAATGTCTGGGAGAGCTCAGTTATAGAATTATCAAATCATATGTAGTTGTTTTTTGTGAGTTGTGATCGTTCATCACAGCCTCCTGAATCATATCGACTTTGTGATGTCAGCAAATTTCAGTCGTCCAAAGAATCGTTATAATATTGTATTGTGATGAAACTTGGGATTTACACCCCTCACATCAACATTAAAATTAGAGCTGCAACTAATGATTATTTTCATTATCAATTAATCTGCAGATTATTTCCTCGATTAATCTATGAAATGTCAGAAAATATTGAAAAATGTCCATCTCAGTTCTCAAATTCCAAGGTGATGTCTTTAAATGTCTTAAATTTTCTGCCATTTTTGCATGAAAAATTACTTTAATCGATTATTAAAATAGTTGCCGATTATTTTTCTGTCGATCGACTAATCGTTGCAGCTCTAATTAAAATATTATCTTCAAGTTAACCACTGTTGGTGTTTTTCATCATCTTGTCCAACTACTGAATATGGCTCCACTGCTACTTTGCATGACAAATATTAAAATTTGTGTTTGAGGATTTGGACTGCCAGCAGCCATGAGAGCAACATGAAAAAAAAAAACTGCACAAAACTGACTTGGAAGCTATTTGCTATTTGCTTTCTCCACAAAGTGTTGCAGGACTGAAGAACTATTTAGAGATCAGAGACCTGACCAACATGTTTAAAATCTTTGAAATATATATGATTACCAGTGCAATACACAGCAATGCAATACAGTTAGCTCATCTCTGCACGCATTAGAGAATATCAACTAGGGGTGTAAATCACAAGTTTTATCACAACGTGATATTAAATCGATTCTTTGGACAACGATACAATATTTGGTATCAAAAAGTCTGTCACAATATGATTTTGATTCAATTCAATTCAGGGACCTGCGATCAATATGAGACAATATCATATCTATATTTAACACAATCAGTAGCCTAACATTTATATCAATATGACATTTTTATTACTGAGCTCTCCCAGACATTTACATTTAAAAACATTTTTAAACTTTATTTTTTTAACTTTTAAATAAAAATTATAAATATAAAGTGGGAATTTCAAAATAAAGGTGCATCTTAAAGATATTTTCACTTGCATATATTGGATTGTTAATCATTGAGTCAGTATATGATATATGATTTTCTGTGCACAACTTTCTAGAGATAATTATCATAAAATATGTGTAAAAAGTGAGAGGGAGACAAAAATAACAGTTCTTATAATTTGGCAGGTTTATACTAATTTTAAGATTTTTTCCAAAGTGCACAATTATGATTGCACAGATATATAACTTTTTTTCTGAGAAAAATGCACAGCCTCATAACTTGACTTTTGATTAACATTTTTCAATCTATATTAAAGTCATACACCAGTGTCTAATAAGGCAAGTAATTGCAGACTACTTGATATCATTCAGAGGGCTGAGGCACATAATAAGCAAAGTGTATGAATAAAGCATTAAAAACTGCTTTTGTGCATACATGCAAAGACAGACAAAGAGTTGTGTGTTTGTGTGTCAAGAACAGTTGAATGAAATCCTTGTCAGTCCCTTGCATCGCTGAGCAGCTTGCTAAGCTGGATCAATGGCAATGTCACAGCGTACACACACACCACCCAGTTCACACACATATCAGCTTTGCACTGTCCTTCTTCCATACTGACATGGACACTGTCACACTCCACCCCCCCCCTCTCATGAAAACACACAACACAGGGTCAGAGACATGGTTGATTCTCTGTCCCCCACACTGCAGTGGATCGTCCTCGTGTATAAGTAGCCTTGATTAGTGTAAGCTGCTGGGAAAGGTATTGTAAGAGACCTTTAGCCACTTTTCAACTCGCCTCAAATGGTCATTCAGCCCTGGATCACCCAGGAAGCACTGCAGCAGACTTCAAACTCAAACACCATCTGAGTAGGGCTCAGCCTTGTAGGGCTGAAACGGTTCATGTGTTTGTGCTGAACAGTCACGTACGGGGGTCACAGTCCAGCGCACGCAGCCGCACGCAGAATACACGGTGTGGAGATTGATGTACGTAATGCGGAAGCAAATTTCACAAGTCCAAGTTCCGCCCAGAAACTTTTAGCCGTTAGCAACATCTGAGGTTAGCACGACGTGCTGATTGGTGTGCGAGTTAGTCACAACGGCAGCGTAGAGAGTTGTGTAGCTATAAGACAGCGGCGGTGTGTTGCCGTTGCTCAGCCACTCTAGAGCCACTTTTCCGGACACATGGGCCGGCGTGGCTCGGCTCGGCATGTCAGACCAGCGCAGCAGGGATTTGCATTTCCATCACAACAGAGCTGCTACCTGCCTGAAGGTGTGCCTTCAAACATTACACGAATATGTAAGAGTAGGATATTACTACAGACATCTCTGTTCTTACGTTGGGACGTCTGCTGTTGTTATTTAGAAGCAGAGTGGTCAAAGGAACGGCTGTAAAACAGTATAAAATACATTTAATTCCCTTTACATTCGTCACAATAAAAGTCCCCCGTCATTTTGTTATTCAAAAGCGTTTATTGTGAAGCAGCAAAATCAGGAAATGCGTCTTCATCGGCAGTAACTTAACATAACTTCTACCGTTAAGCGAACATGTAACGGTAAAATAAAGCAGATATCTGAAAGTAAAAACAGCAACGCAGGAGAGAAACTAAATTTCAAACCACAGAGACATTGCTCGCACTCGCACCACAGCTGAGGAGGAGAGAAGTGGAGGACGGGGGTCATCACGGGCTGACTGCGGCCGGCGAGACGTCACCGCAGCGCGCTTGGAGGTGAGTCGGGCTCGTTTTGGTCCTACTCCGGAGAAGGAGTGGCTCAGCATGGTGCAGCCAAAAGTGCCAATGGAAAAACCCCATAGGGTTGTCCAATCCATTATGCTGTATGTATATGTGTTTCCTACACGTGTTCATTTACAGTAAGTAAAAAAGTATAGCTAGGCTCATGCCGGTCACTGCAGTGACACGAGGCGGTTGAAAATCAGTGAACTTTCCTTAAGTTAACAGCTAACGGTGCTACCGGACGCTTAACAAGACATTTTTGACGACCAAAGTGTTAATAAACCTGATGAAGTGAAAACACACTGTGAAAGGGTCAAAGTTGTAAGACGAAAACAACTGGTATCGCCCCCTGCTGGCCATAGGACAGAATGCAAGTTTTAAGGCACTTCCGCGTTGGCCTCAGTCTTCAGACGTGGATTCGTTTTTTACCGTCTTTGCTCTGGATGCAGGTTTTGGAGCCTTCCAAACCAGGTTTCTTAGTAGTTTTAAAACTGGCAAAAAAGTAACTTACCAGTCTTTTTTCCTAATCATTGTTGTGTCCAGTGGAAATCCTTGTAAGTAATCTAAGTATCAGTTTCAGAGATAGGAGCCTCAGCTTGAAGAAATCTTGTGCATCAGGCTAGGACGTAAGCAACAGGCTTTGTTACTCCTCACAGTTCACTGTTCCATCACACAAACCACTTTTAGCAGAAAGTACCCCGTCACTGAGCAGAGCAACAAACACAAACAAAAGTAGACAACAGGGATGGCACACTTTCCCCAGTATCCTCGGCCAGGCCTTTGAACGGGAGCACTTTGGCACAAAATGGCTGCAATGCGACTATACAGTTGGTTGACGCACAGTATTGTTGTGGATGGAGCAAGTTAGTGACCCATGCAGGATACAATTCACCCCACTACTCACCAAAAAGAGGCATTATGCAAACTGAGCGGGCAGTAACAACTGAGGAGCACTTACATGGATACTGTTGTGGAAAATTGGAGGGTAAAAGATGTAGATGTCGGGACAATTATAGCTCACAACAATGAGGCTTTTTACTGAAATGTTTTTTTTTTCTCATCTTTGTATGCATCTAAATAAGCGTCCATTGCTACCCCTTTGCCCCCTCCCACACACAACTATACTTCCACCTGGAAACTATAGCCTTTCTCTTTGTAGATGAAGAGCCAACACTAGTTTCACAGCTGTGAGTGTGACACAGATTATCTTCTCTTACACACAAGAGAAGTTTGGAAAACGTGTGTGGAGTGTAGGACTTGGCGATATGGCAAAACTGGTAAAGCCTATGTTTTGTATACTCCTTATGGCTAGGGCTGCACGATATGAGGAAAATATGTGATAAAGTTGTTGAATATTGTGATAACGATATTACTTGTGTTAAATATCAGTTCTGCATTTCTGCTGCTTTCAGTATTCTACTAAAATACAACAAATTGCTTGTTGAATTTAAAAAAAAATGTATTGAACAAATTGAACATTGAACTGAACACAAAAGGCACCATTTAAAAAAAAGAATGATAGTTACATTTTAAAGAGCAGTTAGTGTCTTTTGCGATATGTTGCAGTATTTTGCGATGTGTTTATTGCACAAGTTGATATTGCGATGATGATAAAAATACGATATATTGTGGAGCCCTAACTGTAACTATTGTCAAGTTTCAGTACCAAAATCAAAATTATACTTATTTGATACCTTAATTTATAAACATGTATGAACATGTTTTGCCCTAAAACCTTTCTGTTTATTTGACAAAAACAGCCAAAGTTCTCAAATATAAAATCTTGTGTAAACACAAGCTGCTGCACAAGAACTTAAATAAACATAGTCTGAAATTGGCTAATTGCAATTTAAATTATGAACTATCTGATGAAAGAATAAGTAAACAACACTATGAAAGTGATAGGCATTAGATGCAAACTTTTGTTTGCAACTTGTGGAGTTGTGGATTCTTGCTACAACATTTCAGTCTGTACCAAAAACATCATGAGATTTCGATACTACAGCTTAAAGATTTAGTCAATTAATTAATACAAATTCCACCTTCTCAAATTTGTGGTGACCACTTTGTACTATTTTCCCTGCCCCCAGTAACAGAGTTGTGAGGAAATGTTGGCGTAGTGGCTGTGCTCACAAATGCAGGATCATGTGACGCACACTGGCCCAAAAATACTATTTCCCATACAAAATAATTCTTGATACATCCATGTTACTTTCTGACATTTTATAGACAAAACAATTCATTTAAAGTTAGGGATGGGTATCGAGAACCGGTTCCGAGTTGGAACCGGTTCCGAATTTCCAAGAACCGTGGAATCGTTAAGA
>JAOVVB010143123.1:0-11999 GCA_028570985.1 Heterobranchus longifilis
GGAGGAGGAGGAGGAGGAGGAGGAGGAGGAGGAGGAGGAGGAGGAGGAGGAGGAGGAGGAGGAGGAGGAGGAGGAGGCAACAGAGCAGGAGTGAAGCTTCTTCTGTCAGTTTGTGCGACAGAGAGAGTTTGGTTTTTCTTCAGATAGAGGATGCAAAGAGAGGAGAGGTAGTGCAAAAGTAATTTAAAGTAGCTCACTGGAGCATGAATCAAGATTCTGTATTTCCGATTTCTCACCTAAAATGTTTTCAGAAACACATTTCAATGTTATGTCTCGCTGTAATTTGAGAAAGTTTGTGACCAGGTCGCCCTAGTTTTGATATAGTTTTGCTGTTTTTAAACTCGCCCCCCTGTTAAGGTTGTCAGAAGTATCGATACTTTTTCAATGTTTAAAACGATACGATATCCACATTCGATAGTATCGAAAGTACAGGGAAGAAAATCAACTGTCGGTATGTGCTCAGTGTCTTTTTCTGTGTAAAAAATATAAAAGTATATCCTATTTTGTGTGCCAAGGACTTTTTTTCTCTTTTTGCCGTGGTATCGAAAGAGGTATCGAGTATTGTTTTGTAGTACTAGTATTGTATCGAAATTCAAAATTCTGATATCGTGACAGCCTTACCCCCGATTCCTTCAATTCATCAATAATTTTCTCAGTTTTAGGATTCTTCGTTCACCGTGGAGACAACGCGAGAAAAAGTTTTCCTCACAAATTCAAGTTCAAACACGGGGTGATGTACAAATGATGATTTTCACTGTATTTAATAGAGGCTTGGTGTCATGACTGACCCTGCTACTGGAGTGTGTCAGACTTAGTGATATATGTGGATGCTCAGGCTGTTGATTAAACGGCGGCCACAGCAGCAGCAGCGATCCCTCGCGCTCTCTGTTGCAACACGTTAGGATCATTACTCGTCCACTGCTGAGCCTAATGGAGCTCATCGGCATCAATAGCACAAGGTGAAAAGAACATTTATGGAGTTGGACCGAGCCTCGCCGGCAAATGCATCTTTTTTTGGCATCGAGATCCAAACGGGATGACATAATTTTTCAGGGTGACACAGCGCGCAAGCTCTGTTTGACTGAAGCAAGGCTGCAGCGTTATAAAGTTTTAAAGAGTAATAAGTGAAAGAAAGGAAAAGAGGATTGTGGGAGAGATAAAAGCAACGAGGCGAGAGAGACAGGCAGGGACGGAGACGCATCGTGAAAGGAAATGTAATTGCTGGCACTGAAGCATTGACATAATAAAAAAAGTGAGCAGGGGGTTGACAGCTTACAGAAAGTGTAATTTGAGGACAAGTTACGAAAAAGGGATGTTTTTTTTGGATGGGGTTTCTGTCTGTGAGGGTTATGTAATCCAGAAATACATCATAACCTCGTCACTTCATCCAATTACTGAGCCCAAAGGGTGTGTGTGTGTGTGTGTGTGTGTGTGGGTGTGTGTGTGTGTGTGTGGGTGTGTGTGTGTGTGTGTGTGTGTGTGTGTGTGTGTGTGTGTGTGTGTGTGTGTGTGTGTGTGCAAGTGTCTCCCTGTTCAATTGATTCTGTCTTCGTCCTGCACGGCGCAACGGGATGAAAGATGAGTTTTATGGAGTCATAGACGTGCCATAAAAAAGAATAAATCTGTAAAAGAATAAGAAAATAAATGTGGAAATATAATGAGGAATAAATTAGAGAATGAATAACTAAATAAAAAATGGTGGAACTATAAAGAGGAGCCAGTTGATTGACAGCTTGGCCCTTCAGGGGAAAACAAAAGCAATAAGGAAAAGAATAAGGAAAAATAAAAGGATACAAATAAATAAATGTCATTATATATAGAAATATAAGACAAGATTTATGCAAAAACAAATATCTATTTTTATAAATATATACAAAATACAAATAAATGAAAATGCTTAGAATTATTCCTTTATATCTTGCTATTTGTCTTTATATTGCCACATTTATTTATTCTTTTATTTATTTCTCTTTATATTTCCACAATTCTTATTTACTTATTTATTCTTTTATTTATTTCTCTTTATATTTCCATTTTTTAATTTTCCTATTTATTCTTTTATTTATTTCTCTTTATATTTCCTGATCTATTTATTATATTATTTATTATTTTATTTATTTCTCTTTATATTTCCACATTTCTTTAATTATTATTATTTTTAATTTCTCTTTATATTTCCACATTTTTATTTACCTGTTTATTGTTTTATTATTTTTCTTTATATTTCCACATTTGCTTATATATATATATATATATTTTTCTCTTTATATTTTAACATTTTATATACTTACTGTATTTATTGTTTTATTATTTTTTCCACATTTCTTTTTTTTTTTACTTATTTATTCTTTCATTTATTCCTCTTTATATTTCCAGATTTATGCTTTTACATATTTTTGATTTTTGATGGCACTCCCATGACTCCATAGAGTTTCACCAACAGATGCACACAGCAGTGGGTCGCAGCTTTTTGCTTCTGTGCTCATCTGGATGTAGACATATATTCCCAGCTGACAATAGCAGAATTATAAATACATTAGAGTGTCTGTGAGACAGTGATATCAGCCAGACATTAGGCATAGTCATATAACTGTGAAATATTCAAGATCTTAATGTCATTTTTTCCCCGGCGGTCCTTAGGTTATATGTTATCATTTACTTGTCATGCACAAACATTGCCTGTCTATGTAATGGATACAAATGAATGCAACATTAATTAAACATGGTCTCCTCTAGGTGTAATCTCATCTCCATAACATCAGATGATTTGAAAGTCTGTATTACATCCGTAAAAATCAGAGTGTGTGCCTCTGTTTGTCTCCGACTGTCTGAGTAGCAGTGCTATCTCACAGGGAACAAAAGAAACGAGGAAGCAAAGAGCCGTCTCTTCTCCCAGAGAGACGTCTGAACACACAGTCTGCTCTGTAGCGTTTCCTGTCTGACTCAGAGACACAGCGGCGATAACCGGGGACGGATTAGGACAGCTGTTTGTCAATTAGCTCTCAGTTTCTTGTCTCACTTTCTCTTTCCATTTCTTCCAGTTTTTCTTTTCTCGCACACGCTGGATGAAGTTACTGTCAGTGAGGTATGGGAACTGATACTAGCATCAGTTTCATTCTCCATGTGTACATTAGGTGGACAAAATAATAGAACGTTTTTCTACCATAGAACTGAGGCAACACACACTAAAGTAGAAGTCTCAACAAAAAGAGAACATCTTTAGTAATGCAAGGTTCTTGCGTTTCATTTCATCATATGTGTTTCCATTTTCTGGGTACTGCAGTTGCACATAAGTCAGTTATACTGATAGGGAAGTTATAATGAAATTAGCTGTGTGACATGATTTTAAAGCTGCATTGGAACAAGCATATTCTGTTAGGCCTTATTTAATGTAGCATTTTCCGATCAAGACGTGGGATAGAAAGATATTCAATAGTTATAGGCCAGGGTCTGCTCCCACCGGAATTATGAAGGCTTTATGTCGACACTGCTTACGTACCCAGCCAGACTAAGCCGGAGGCAACACGGGGGCTCAAACCTGTGACCCTCATGTTGGTTGGTAGGGAACTCTGGCTACTCTGGCACCCTCAATTGGTTTGTTTTTGTACAGCAGTTTGCAACACATGGCCTCTTACCTGTTTATGGTCCGCTCTGTGCGGTGTAAACATACCAACGTAGCATACCGCTTACTGCTAGCCGCTAGCCGCTAGCATGTAGCCGTAGCCGTTGCTTCCGCATGCTCATTACACAAAACAACACTGTGCATGCGCGAACTGAGGAGATGATGTCGTCGTTTACCCAAAATCTCCCGGTTTACACATCCACACGGACACACAAAAACCTGAGCTTTGGAAAATATTCACCTTAGAAAATGTTTTAAAAAATAGCCGTTTTAGTGACGTAAAACTGTTTACATGTGGATGAGAGGCCAAAACGGAGAGACAAAAATATCCAGATACATGTGGATACTAGGGCCTTGACCACTCTAGTATCCCACCGGAAAGTTCTGACCCTCGTAACCTAAACATTGTAGAATCCCACCAGAACATCCTGAACCTCCACTAACTTAAACATTCCAGAACCCCCCGCTGAACATTCCAGAACCCCTCGCTGAACATTCCAGGATCCCACGGGAACATTCCGATTCCCTCACCTAAACATTCCTGAATCCCTCCATAATGTTCTAAACTCCCTTAAAACATTCCAGAGCCTCGCCAGAACGTCCCAATCCTCGTCCTCTCCCCTAAAAACTATCCAGAGCCCCACCTAAACGCTCCTCCGGACCAGCAGTATCAGTGTTCTGGAAGTCTCTGGTGTTTTACGGAGGTCACACTGATGTCACGGCTGAGATGGAGACAGGAAGCGCTGCAGGAAGTCCATAAAGCACACAAACATCGCTGGTGGGGAAAGGGAACAATAGTGTCTTGTGATTAGAAGAGAGAATTTTATGTATACACGCAAAGGCTTTCACTCCTCCTTGATACACACATGGATTTTACATCATCTTGTAACCATGAATTCTGAGATTAATACACCGCGGATCAAAAAATGCTGTGCAGCATCTCTTTCTTTTTGTCAGATAATTTTTTAACTCTATTGCACTTATTAAAAGTCAAATGTGGTGACATTTAGATTAAAAATCCCAACGGCATGCATGTCAGTGTGCGTATGTGTTTATGTGCTCTGACAGATTTTTTTAATTTTCTTGCAATAGGGCGCCTAAGTTCGTAGTTCTAAAACCCAGAAATGAGTTAGCATTGTAGCACTTCCAGTTCCCTCGTCTCGAAGTCGATGAATGTGTATTTGTTTAGACGTCTGAAATAAGGTCTGTGGTTAATACAAGCTTCAGAGATTTTCATGTTTTGTACTGCGACATAAAATACGTCAGTAAATCCCCCGCTGGTGCATTTAGAAGCTTTTACGTGCGTTTCAAAAGGCGGTTGCTAACAAGTGGCTAAATGACACTACAGAGGTTGTCGAGGACATTAAACGTCACCGTCAGTTTAGTCGTGGCGACGGTGACGTTGGGTAGTTTGTTTTGGCCTAATGTTAACTTTTTACTTCTGGCGATTGCATGTATGCTTGCAATCATGAGTAATCATTCCTCATATCTGGCACAAACTTTACTTTCATTGTTTTTACACAGGCTATTCTCCTACTTTGTAATGTATGTATTGTATTGTATTGTGTTGTAATGTGTTAACATTAGGCCATTTGTATTGACCTGCCCAGGGACGATGATAAAAAAATTAGCTCTTTCGCTAACTGGCATATTTACATTGAGGTGGCAACTGAAATGTTGATTAATGTGCACTCTCCCTGGTAAATAAATAAATAAAAAGAGATTATCTTGCTAGATATAACGTGCAAGTATCACAAACTTGTGTTTGCCACAGAGCTCATTTTCTGCAATGATCCAAAAATCCAATGGAAAAATCCCATATGGCTTTTTGTCAAGGGAACCACTTCCTGGTTGGCCTACAAAAATATGTCATCCCTGGGGCTCCCTATTTATATCCTTAAAAAGTATCTATCAAAGCTTACCAAAGCCCAAAAGTTACTTATAAATATCAGAAATTATTTACTGTATAAATCATTACTATATGAATGATGTGTCTCAGATAGCTCTATTTTCTGGCTGCCCCTCTGAGGACTTTCATCATGGCACCAGCTGTGGTTACTGAGAGATTTTCATGAATCAAGTCTAAAGCCTCCTCAAGGACTCTATTCAACCCATTTCCAGTCTCTATAGTCTTTTTTGAATGCTTTTAATACAATCCTGTAATTGGCTACTTGTGAGTCATTTGGAGAGGCACGGGAGCGTGCCAGGGCAGCCGAGTGTATACGGCAGCACATGGTCCATGCATACACAACAGTCGGTCACAGGATGGTGAGTGAGCAGACAATAGTGTTTATCAGTGTGTTCAGTCTGATGCATCAGGGAGCCGGGACAATGGGAGGGCACAAATGCCTGTATGCATCAGGAGGCACATACTGTAGGTATGCAGATATACGCCTATACACGCACTGTGCTGTGGGACATTTCTAAAGGGCATGATTTGATTCTGATATGATTTGAGATTAAGCATGGGACAATATAATAATGTAATGTCACGATTATCCTGCCCACAATAATTATGATTCAAGATATTATCCCGATAATTACAACTTTTTTCTTCAAACATTGTGACTTTTTTTTCCAAACATTACAACTTTTTCTCCAAACAGTAAGACTTTTTTAATTTCAGTTTTTAAGAAACCGATATTTTTATTGCACCACAGATAAGACACTGTAGTAAATTGCAATCAATTCGTGAGGATATTCATGATTATTCCGATGACGACGATCACCTGATTGAGTATTTTTTATCGCGATCCACGATAAAATCCGTTATTGTCCCACCCCTATTTGAGATTCTGTTCAAACTGTGTGTGTGTCTCTCTCTCACACGCACACACACACGCACACGCACACACACACACGAATGTATACAGGAATACAGACAAAAGCCCTCTTGTGAGTTGTGCTGGAATGCGTCACGTGGTGCGCCAACAGCAGGAGCCAGAGGAGCTTTCGCCTATAGCTGAGCACAGGTCACTGTCTACCCTCTGACCTTTGACCTCATCCCTGTCAAGACATTAGGTCCGTCATGTTAATATGTAATATTCATGTAAACTCAAAGTCTGCAACAGAATCACCAGTTGAAATGACCCTTTTTTTTTTTTTTTTTTTCACATCAGAGAAAAGCTATGAGCTGCAGCTATTCAATTTAATCCATTAAAAGAAAATGAATCTGCAAGTATTTTGGTAATTGATGATTCATTTCATACATTTTTGATGAGCGTAATTTCTTTTCCGGGAAATGTCACCACAGACACCCAATTCTTAATTCTGCAAATATATAAATATTGCAATACTTTCACCTCATTCTGCAATAGATAGTGAATTAACAGACATTTATTTAAATGAAAATCTTTTATTTTCTTGTTATTTTTTAAACAAAGAAGTCAAGCATTTGCTGGTTATAGCTTCTCTAAAGTGAGGATTGTCTGCGTATCTTTGCCATACATGATTATTAATAGAATATCTTTGGGTTGGGGACTGTTGATCGGACCAAACAATTAATACAAAGGTACTTTTGACTGAAGTCATAGACAAAACAGTGAATCAGCTAATCAAGAAAATAAATACACGACAGATTCTAGGATCGACGATCCAATATACCTTCAATGCAAAGTAAAAACATCGATACATATCATCTTTAAGATACGCCTTTATTTTGAAATTCCCATGCCAATAATTAAAAGCTCATCAAGGGCTCTTTAAGAATCAAAATCCTACTGTGGCAGACTTTGTGATGTCGGCAAATTGTATCGTGATGAAATTATTAATGAGTAAGGAAAGTAATGGTTAGTTTCTGTGCTAAAGCTATGTCTTCAGTTAGAGTACAGTATGTTGAGCTCAGCACCCTTCCCAGTTTTGTGGCGCCCTGATGGGTCTAAAGTCCAGTGTGTGGGGGTGGGGGGGCAGATGGGAGTGGGCGAGGGAAGCTAGAGTTTATGGTCCTTCCTTGTGCTCTTTTTGCTGCATCGGTATAAAAAACATTACGATATGACCAACCCTGCTACATGTAGACTGAGTGTTTTAGCATGGGACGATATGAAAATATCATGTCACCATTATCCTGGCCAAAATAACTGCTATTCAAGATATTAATAAATATCAATCAATCAATGAAATATGCTGAAAACTCACTGGAATCACTTTATCTTACATTTTGCTTTGTGGGGACTTTTTTCTCAAAGCATTACAACTTTTTTCTCATAAAATTGTGACTTTTTTTCTCGAAACATTACACCTTTTTTAAGAAACAAATATTTTCATTGCATCACTGTAGTAAACTGAGGATATTCACGATTATCCCGAAATTCACCACAATCAACTTATTGTGAGTGTTTTTTATCGTGATCCACAATAAAATCAATTATTGTCCCATGCCTAGAGTGTTTATAGTTTTTGCCTTTTCTCTCTCTCTGCCTCTTGCACCAAATAAATCCCCAAACCTGCGATCAGGGGGGCAGCTTGTTAGAGGGCAGAGACGGCAGCAGACTGGATTGATCCAGGAAGATCACGAGATCTGTCGTGTTGCTGCTGATAGCATTTAAATCCCCTCAGCTGCTCGGCCCCAAATGTACCCTCAGACTCACGCTGGGTATCAGGTTGCCATCAAGGGCGTTGTAATGACAGTGCATTGTTTTGTTCCAGGCTGATAATTCAATATGATGATCTATCGTCTTTCAATTAGGGCTGCACGATTCTGGTCAAAATGAGAATCCCAATTTTTTCCACTCAAAATTGAGATCACCATTTTCTCCCACAATTTTTAAAGAAAAAATGTTAATTGCAGTCCATATTGTCAGACTTCTGATGTCTAATTTGTGTGCATGCATGTAAACATTGTCAGTGCACAGCTGGAATTTTTTTTTCTTTCTCTATAATTTCACTTGAAACTTATATTTACTTCACATGGAAGTTCTTAAAGAAATGAGAAAAGAGTTTTCATTTAGTGTTTAATTCACACAGAAGTATAGAAAAACAGGCTTTACCATGTGGTTATTTTATAGACTATTTATTAAATTACTAGAAAACATTCTGTATAATGATAGGGCTGAAGGATTTTGAAAAAAATATCTAATTGAGATTATTTAGACTGATATTGCAATTCCGATATTAGAGGGCATTTTTATGTGATTATTCTCATTTTCACTGGAAAACATGTTAAAATGATTATGATGTGATTTTGGGGTGCATCTATATCAAACACATATTTTTTTAAGTCTGTAGAATAAGATGCATAGACCAGGACATCTCTGTATCGGGACAATATTTAATTTAATTTTGACACATATTTCTCCTTTAAAAAAATATTGCACCTCATGTGATTTGAAAATTTCCTGCAGGCCATATTGTGATTTTACTAAAATGTTGATAAATTGCTCAGCCCTGTATCGTGATATATATTGTTATCAAGATATGAAAGAACTCCCGGCCCTACTGTGTCCTGTACTGTGTTTAGAATGACCTCCCTTCTCTCCGTCCTCCAGCGGGTCAGCCTACAGTCACTGGAAAAGGGGACGGTGGACCCGGGTCAAGCAACCCAGACTACATCGCGTTCGTCCTGGTGCCGGTGTTCTTCCTCCTGGGCCTGCTGGGGGTGGTGATCTGCCACGTGTTGAAGAGGAAGGGCTACCGGTGCACCACCGAGGCCCAGGATGGCGAGGAGAAGGAGTGTGAGGAGGAAGAAATAGATCCCGAGATGGGCGGGGGTAAGAGATCTGAATAAAAGAGATAAAGAGAAAAACTCTTTTAAGTGTTGAAACAAAATGTGTCATTGTGTGACACCTTTATGATTAGCTTTATGTGTTTATTGCATCTATGTGCTCATTGTTTGAAGGCATCCACCATCCATATACAGTCCACACCCAAGATTATTGCACAACCAGGCTCATATTACTCTCAGTAGACAGAGACGAGATTAGTGAGGTGCAAGGGACGGAAGTGGAAATTGTTTGACAGAAAAGAAGCTTTTTAATTTTTAAGATACAATATCAGATCATCATATGAAGAGTTCAGATAAAAGCCATTCTTAAAATGAATAAACCAAACACCAGTCTGATTGATATTCCTTTGAGTGCACAATATAAATGATTTATGAAAATGCTGATATTTTGAGATATCTTATCAAAACAGACAAACATCCCTGGATTGGAAATAAAAAAAAACACGATTTAGGAAAATAAATAACAACGGAGATATCGTTTTTTGTAAATGAACCCATCATATATTTACGATTTCTTTTTTCAAAAATGAATGAATGGCCACAGACTCATTGAAGCATTTAATCCCATCACGCCCAGTTGATCACAGAGCACTGCTAAAAGAAGAAACACTTTATTTATTATATTGCACTATTATATGAAATCAAATTATAATACAATTTTAAGTTATTCTACTGAACTCTTCTTTTATTTAAAAAAAAAGTGATTTTACTGAAGAGTTTTTGAGAAATTTAAAGGAAAAGTCAGCTTTATAATGACAGGTCAAAGATGATTATTTGATGATATTTTAACTTTGGAGCTCCCTTTTAAAAAAATAAAAAATAAAAAATAAAAAAACAGTACAGTAAAATAACTTTTTTATTAAAAGGGTAATTTATTAGCAGAACTAAAACTGACTTTTGGGCCTGGACAAGTGAAAAGTAAATGCACTTGTGCAAAGTAAAAGTGCCTGAAAAGGTTAATGTCGAGCCCTGGACTTGCAATGATCTTTTCGGTGTCAAGTTTATATTTTTATTGACCGTTTTGTGAGCAAGTGCTGCCCTGTGTTTTCAAGAAAAAGTGAAAAACTCCTGCAAATGTCCTGGAAAATGATTTCCTAAAAAGCGCAGGAGCCCTGCAAGTTGCATTTTAATACGTCCAAGAATTCTGGGGGCAGCCAACGCCCCTTTGTCAGAAGTGCGACAGAAGAACAATTGGTGTTTACAGTGCAGCCAAACAAACTCGCATTGTTTTAATAAAGAGGTCAGTCAATAAAAATCTAAACTGCCATCTCATTCCAGGCTGCGTACAGCGTGTGTAGTTGATAACTGCAATATTTAAAATCGATTTGCTGTGAAAAAAAAAGCAGAAAATGACAAGTTTCTTTTCTGATGAACAATCGTGGTTTACTCTAACGACGGGCACAGATTTGTGCGTTGTGTTTCCTGTGGCGTCCTCATAATAAAAGCCTCCCGTATGTCACCAGATGAAGGCTTTAAATATGAAGCGGCAGGATTAGCAGTAACTTAATACAGCTCTGATACGGCACTGTGACACTGATATCAGTGAGATAAAATTAAAACCAGTAACGCTTGATTATTTGCTGCCTCGTTTCTTTTCCCTCGTGCTTTTTGAAGGCAATTTGAATCCAGCGCACGGATGGCGGCGGCTGCGACTAACAAATGAAAACGCCCAGAGACTGGGGAATTGCAGAATGTAGATCCATCACAGACCATAAATCTGTCAAAAAAATTTCATTTTTAAGGATTATAACTTTCCACCATGCCTCCCTCTTTGCTTCACAACAGCAGCACATGAACTGAAAACTTCCAATCAATTGAAACATTAACTGATATTCAATATCGGCTGCAGTCAGTCAGTCTCCTTTCAGTCGATGCAAAACGAAATGCAGAAGAAGCGACTTTCTTTCCAGTTGTTTTCCAAATTAGTCATTAGTCTGCATGAGGTTTTCCATTTTACCTGTCATGTGACGGTGAAATTCAAGGTCAGCGATGATGCGGTGACATCACCAGATGCTCCCACCTGCCCTCTCGTACTGACAGGCTTGTAGTACATTCCTGAAGCTAATGAGTTTGGTGTGTGCCAGGTACTGTAGGTGTGGACAGATGTTAAGAATAGATTTGTGTGGTGTGAATGAACGGCTCATTTCCTGCGACTAACCAGTGGCAAATAAGATATTAAAGGTCTCATATTGTAAAAAGTGAGATTTCCATGTCTTTTTTATAATAAAGCAGGTCTAGGTGCTGTATAAATACTCAATCACGCTCAATCCACAGAGAAATGCACACAGAAACTGTGCCTTTAAACGAGCCGTCAGGACTTCTGTGAAGTTGTGATGTCACAGCTATACCGCATGTAGGTAGAAAGTGCCGCTGCAGTGCCGTTACAGTCATTTCCCAGCCAGAATGACGGTGCAGAGACGCAGAGAGCGCAGATGCTGAAGACCCAGAAACACTGACTCATCAGAGCAGACTGGGCTTTTTCGGGAGAGGGGCTTAAAGAGACGGGCGCTAAAACAGAGGGTGAATACAGGTGTATTTACACAGATAGTATGAGAAAAATAAAGTGATATTTGAACATTAAAGCATATAAACATGCTCTAGTACATGCATGTCTCAAATATACTATGGGCCCGCCACACAATATTGGTTATATCCTGC
>JAOVVB010143180.1:0-11998 GCA_028570985.1 Heterobranchus longifilis
CACCAGAAAGCAAATGTACGTGTTTCATTTGCAGGATTTATTCGGCCCTGGACGCGCGGCTATCCGTCAAACACAAAGACCTCAAAACCAAACGCTCCTGATGTGCAGAAGAGGATAAATAAATAAATAAATAAATAAATAGATAGATAGTTAAATAAGCTGTTTAATGCATGTGGCTGACATAAAGAGATCAGCAGCTGGAGACAAGATGACAAACTACGGCGTAAAACGGAGCTTAATAATAATAATAATAATAATAATAATAATAATGACTTGCTTTATGCACTAAAAAGTAAAAAAGTAAAAGGTTTGCGAACTGCAATTTATTACTGTAATGAAAATGTACCTGTTATTTTCATCTGAAATCGAACCACGACTGTCGCGTAATATCCTGCTTATATTAAATGTTCTTACAGTGTACTGCACACACACACACACACACACACACACACACACACACACTGACAGACAGACAGACAGACACATACCTTCCAGTCTGTCTGGATGCGTTTTCAAAAAACTCGGTTTTGGAAGCAACACTGTGCAGAAAAAAAACAGGAGACAGAGATAATAAATAGAGAAAAAATAAAACATCTTCACAGTGAATAAATATGAAAGGTTGAGAACACACACGTAATGGTAATCTATCTCCAGACCTGCGCTCTTAATTCACCCCGATCTAACTTTTCAAGCTCCTTTTGAGTTAAAATATTTTCCCTCCCTACTTTTATTACTGTTCTTTTTTTTTATTTTTTATGATCATTATTTTGGCGTCGGAGACTGTCACGTTGCTGGCGCGTGACGACACGTGAGCGGCGGAATGAACAGGAGCGAGGAGAAGAGTTCTGGCTGAGTGCAAAGTGATTCTGGATGGAGGCTGAGAAACACACCTGTAAAGTCTGGAGTCCAGATCCCGACGGCGGGACGTCCTTCCAGCTCCCGGGAATCAGAGCGAGCGGGCGTGATTTATCCCACTGCACGCCTGGAGAAACGTGCAACCTGTCCCGGTATTCCATTGCCTTTAAGCGAGGTTCTCCTGGTTATGATCTTAAGCTCAATTCCCATGTCGCTCATCATATACAGAACGGTTTGGGTCGTGGGTTCTGACGGGCCTTAGTGAGCTTTAATTCAGTGCCACATACATCCACAATCCACCGATAGGAGGAAAGTAAACTCACAGGAAGCTGACTGATGATGTAAGAAAGTAATTTTCCCAGACCATCGCAGGTGTATCGTTACAGAATGTGGCTCAGGTTTTATTGAGATATTGTACATTCGGATGAGTTAATAATTATTTTATGGAATTCACGAATCTCTCAGAAAAAAAAAAGTTCAATTTGAAGCAGGAGCGCTCAAGCCTGAAGTGGTACTATCAAGAAAACATCGTTATTACAGAAACATAATTGGAAAGAAACTTGGATACTGCAGCAAATTACTCTTTAACTAAAAGACCACTGCTGCACCTCTGGGGGAACGTTTATGACATTAAAACACAGCTTTCTCTTACACTGGAACATATTTAGCTTGGGTTTGTCAGGTTTTCCCGCAAACCTATGCATTCCTGGGTGTGAAAAGATCATTTCATCTTTCATCGTGTCGCCCCTCGTGGCGCTATAGATGATGGTTGTTGAATAGATGATGCGTGTCTGCTGAGCAACTGTAAAACCTCAGTCACAAATATTCTTACGAACTACGGGTCATATGTATCTCCCCATTCCTACGAATTCAGACATTTGTGGTGGGGATCATAGTTTTCTACAGCCTCCTTAGAAAGTTGGTATGGCTGCCGATTAATTCTTAAGAACAATTTAACGCCTTCTTAAGAAAAAATACGTTTTTATCATAGGGTGGCCGTAGAGTTCGCCTTAAGGTTGCCTTAGGATCTTCTGCCTCAAGATTATGGAATAAAAGTCAAAATTATGGAATTTTTTTGTCTTAAGGTGGTTGTACGGCACCCGTACGTGTGTGCAACGTACAGCACTCTGCAGCTGCTGTTGCAAGAAGAAGAGCAAGAAGATCTTACGGCCCCCGTAAGAACGCCACAAACACCGCATAAATGACGTACTACCGCCTAGTGAACACCTTACGTTTGCCTTAAAACGCCCTATGAACTCCGTAGTGCGTTTGTACAAATGCCGTACTTATATCGGTTCATAGGAACGCCGTAAGATACTCATATGAACAACTTAATGTGTTCTTGTGCCATACCGGCAACCACCGTAGAAATATGGGGTTCTGGAAATGTCTTCCGAATCTAAATGATCCAGAAACATCGTATGCTGTTGTTAGGTTGTTCCAAAGACACTCCTAAGGTGGACTTCATGGCGCGTTTATAGAAAGTCATAGACAAGACCATCAACCTGGCTACGAAGTTACGGCTACAAACGCTGTTTTCTTTTAAGGCCGCCTTAAGAAGACCATAGGAAATGCTCGAAAAATAGTTTGTACGGTGGTAGTAGCCATTCGTATGGGGATTCGTGGCTGCTGCTTAAAAAAAATAAAGGCGACACGGTGGTGTAGTGGTTACGGTTTCATTTCCGGCTCTGGTTTCCTTCCACCCTCCAAAGACATACAGATTAGGATAATTAGCGTTCCCAGAATTGCTTGTAGTGTGTGAATGAGTGTGTATGTGTGTGTGCCCTGTGATGGACTAGCACCCTGTCCATGGTGTACCCCGCCTTGTGCCTGAGGTCTCCTGGGATAGGCTCCAGGCCCCCCAGACCCTGTATACAGGATAAAGCGGTAGAGATGATGAGAGATAAGTGATGATGAGCGAGATGTAAAATCTCACAGAAACAACCATTTGCATAAATATTTCTGAAGAATAAATGGATATGAAGATTACATAGGAGTAACGGCATTAGGAGTAAAAGCCGTATCATGTTGGTGTCAGGTCTAGACAGAATTGGACTATGTTCAGGTTGGGACTGAAAAAACTGCATCGGACAGGCTCACGTTTGGACAGAACACTCGCCTGTGATTTCACTCTAATTCGTCCGGTTGTAATTTATCGCATAATGAACGGAATCTTCCTGGAGGCTGTGGCCGAAACTATAATTCTCGTCCGAACAATTGTGACTTAAATCCAAAAACTGTTTCCCAAAAAGCTTTTCAGAGTAACAGGAACCGTTGAAGAGATCCTCAAGTTACCGACTAACAAAAACCCAGAGCGCAAATGATCAGATGCGATAAAACATCCCATATATCAAATCCATTTCCACATGTGTTTTTGTGTGTGTGTTTGTGTGTGTACTTCTTTCATTGCCAAAGAAGCCAGACCTCTGGATTAACCCAACGCTTTGCACTCTCAAAGTAAAGCGTGCATACACTTGTGTACTCACTACGATGCTGGCGTGTCGTTCTGCATTTTCTGATTGGCCGGACATCGCGAAGGCGGGTCTGGAGGACGTGTCGGGGGCCGACAGATGGAACTTTTCTCAGCAGCAGGGCGACTCTTAATCCCATCGCTCTCGGCTGTTTAACACACAAACACATACTTGTCACGTAATTAGAACAGCATGAGGTCTGCATTTTTATATTTCTATCCAACAACAAGTGATCAAATTTCCAGAAATGTCTTTAAACACTAATGAGAAATTACAAGAGAGCCATGTCCTCTAATAAAAGTGACCCAGTTAAGGTTTGCTCCATAAAAATAAATCTTAAGTAAACTGAGATATTAAGAGGTTTGGGCCATTCCTGTTTCTGAAAGAGGTTTTGAACCAGATCCTGAAAAATGTCTTGTTTTATAAGCTGATTTTGGTTGCTTCCCAGAGAAATCTGGACATGTGTCTAAAGAGAAATCAAGAGATCATAAGACTAGGTTCAATTCTAAGTGAGATGTGGACCACGTTGTGGATGCGCCGGCTAGATGGAATTGGTTTGAGCAGAATGGAGTGATGCTGTGGTGGAATTTGGGAAGGAGAACAGGACAGCGGGAGAGATAAAGAATTCCAAACTGTAAAAGGGGAGGAAGTATGGATGAAGGTCACTGGCAGAATGTGAGAGTCTAATTTTGTTCACCATGTTCTTTAATGCTGGCTTCAGAATCTGAAGGACCAGGTCTTTTAGTAAGGTGATTTTCCACACATGACCACATTAAACCCCAATACCTGAGATCTATCTTACATCCTTGTTAGGATGTTTGGCGATTTGGACCATGCCATGTTTTTGAACCATGATACTTCAAAGGATATTGTCAAATTTGGATAAGGACCTGGAAATGTTATCATCTTCTTCTGTAAGACCCAGTTAGGGTGTGACATTTGGACCAGATTCATGACATCAAAATCAGAGGCAGATATAGAAAAGAAAAGAGTTAAAAAGATAAATAAAGATGAAAGAGGAGAGGAAGTAGACATGGAGGTTGTTAAACTTCTAAATTCAAAGAACCTAATTTTGTCCTCTGAGGTAGAACCAGACTTACTTGAGGGATGTCCTTTCAAACAACATAAAGGAATGTGTCTTCTAGTAAGATTAGACTATTAAACCCATAAAACCTTTATCCAGAATCTGGTCCAAATCTCAACGAGAACTCCTTTAATGTACCCTTGTGATTCCTTACTCCCTTCAGATCAATTTCTCAATAGCTTGTCAAGTATCCAAAATCAGATTTTAAAACAAGATGCTTTTTAGGATCTGGTTCAAAAGCTCTTTCAGAAACAGGAACAGGTCCAAGCCTCTTAATGTCCTAGCAACAGAAATCCTTCCATAACAGGGTCCAAACCCTATATATCTTAAACAGGACTCAAACCGGCATCTTTTGAGAAAAACTGGTTCAGATTTTTATTGCCCAATATTGGATTTAAAGCCAACAGTCCTGGAATGTGATCCAAATCTCTGGACCAAATGAACCCATCCAAACTAGAGTATGAACCTAAAACAACCAGGGCAAGTCCAAATATTTTGAAGGGCTATTTGAAGATAATTTTTAAAATTTGAAGATTAATATTTAAAAAATTTTTAAAGTGCTATTGGTAAACTTAAATTAGGATTATTAATTGTGAATGATATGAATGGAAATCCATTTCTATGAATCCAAAAACGGTTCTTGTTAAACAATGGGTATGCAAATGCTGACTTTTCAAATAAAAAATGTAACTAAAATATTTTCTATTAAAAATCAGAAATCAGTACAAGTCAAAAAAAAAATTGCTCTCAATTCTGTCATGCCAAACCAGAAATATTTCATAAATGCAGATTCAGTGTCAGCAATTTGGAAAGCAAATCACGAACCTGTAACCTTCCAGAACCTGATACATTCATCAGAACCACTGTTCATCCCTTCCATCATTCAATAAAAAAAGTTTAGTGTTTTTACTAAGGCATAGCAGAAAATATTCAGAAATGTGCATCCAAAATTGTTGACCTTGTTTCAAAACACTTTTTTTTAACTAAGCAGCCAGGATTTGACCCGACACTCCTTCAGGATCTGATCCAAATCTTAATGGATTAATCCAGAACAAGATGAAAAAAATCTAATAACACAACCAACAATATATATTGTGTAAATCTATGTTTATATTTGTGTTTACAGGATCATATCACATCCCTTGATGTGCCATGCTATGATTTAGAATATTGTTTGTTGTTATGTTAATTAAAATCTTGCCTAATCTGTAAACTCTTGTTATTGTGGAATCTAGTACAAAGAACTAAAAAAAACTCTCAAAAACCCTACAAAAGTGATTAATGCCTCACAGGACTTCAGAACCAGATCCAAATCTGTGAATAAGATCCAGCTGCGACTCAAACCAAAAATCTCTCAGGAACCTGGCCCAAATCTCTTAATGCACCAACCAGAATTCAGAGCAGCAGCTCTTTATTCAAGACACAAAACCAATAAACGCTCAGCGACACCTGATCAATCCCAATCAATCTGTAAACACTTAGGGAACTGTCACACTGAGCCACAATCCAACTGCATCCTCAAAGAATTGGGTAAAGGCAGTAAGGACTTGTACAACTTGGCAACATGGTCCTAGAAACTTGTAAGACCATAATGTTGCCTGCCTTGACAAGGAGCTGCCACGCTTTTTTTTGGTAATGTTAAAAAAATCATGGTGAGGATGTGGTCGGCAGCACAGTGTCGTAGTGGTTAGCACTGTCGCCTCTGGGTTCAATTCCCACCTTGGGTCTGTTTGCATGGGGTTTGCATGTCCACGGGGACGTGTTTAGTGGGTTTCATCCGGGTATTCCGGTTTCCTCTCACAGTCCAAAGACACGCAGATTAGGATAATTCCCCAAATTACCCTGCAATGGATTGGCACCCTTTCCAGGGTGTATCCCACCACGTAATCTAAGTCTCTTGTGATAGGCTCCAGGCCCCCATGACCCTGTATACAGAATAAAGCGGTATAGATGATGAGTGAGTCTATAAGTGAAGATGGAGTCGAAGCAAAAGACAGTTAGGCTGCATTGATGAAGGCATTGACCAGTTAACGGTGTAACTAACACCACAGTAACTAACACCTCTTAGAGACTTTTTCGACATAGTACAAGCAGGCCGGGAAAGATTGGATAGCGAGTTGTCATTTTGATGTCACTACGTTGTTACTACATCATTTCAGCCCTCTTCATTCTTGTGTTATGACCATTGTAGATCATGACAACATGACACCTGGCAACAGTATGGTGTGATCTGATCGGAAATGGGTATAAATCCGTTCGATCTCTTTGGCCCTAGCGATCGCATGACCATGTTCATATTGTTCCCACGTTTAATATTTTTAGGACGCAGTGAGGATTTTGTGGTCTTTGTCAGAGTGTGACAGCCCCCTGAGTGGAGTGAGTGGCCTGGATACCATCTCTGGTTGCTGTAATAACCCGCTGCTGAGGTTTTCGGGTCTGGAATGACTGAGTCCGGCCCACGGGTGCTCTTGAGTCCCCGTTATCCAAGTGTTGACCGGTGTCCTGTATTCTAGAAACAAGCTTGGAGACATCAGGGTCAGAGAAGCGATCCTGGTGGACGGTGGGCTTGGGAGGGATGGCTTGACGCTGAGGAGGAACCCGGGATGGTGGGATGGAAGGTGGTGCCACAGTAGGAGGGGTTAATTTCATTCTCTGAGGTGGTACTGGACTGACGCTGGTGGCGTCCCCTCCAGAATCGGAATCGTTGTAAGTTGCACCATTAAGCTGCACTTGACCTATAAGAGAGGTTTAGAACCTGGGTGTGAAAAGTAGAAGACGTCTTCTTCTAACTTAGTCTCTAAAAACGATTAGTAAGTGTCAAATGTCTACTAAAACAGGATATTAAAGAATTTTCCATTATGCGATATTAGGATTTGATTTCAGTTGATGATGTCTGACATAACCAGCATTAAATGTGCTAAAGAAGCTACAGATGTTACAAACATCTACTGAAGGAGCCAAGTCACATGTCTCATTAGCTTGGTGTCTAATTTGAGTTTTTTATTTGCCACTGTTAAATTCTCGGCTGGTTTTTAAGGCATTTCCTGTGGTCTCGACATGAAAGAAGAACATTCATAACTCGTAGCTGAAACAAGAAAACTGGGACTGAAATTTGTTTAGGCGAACGCAGTGAAAGTTTAATAGATCTTGTTTTAGTTTATTTTTTATTAGCATGCTTACAATGTTTGAATAAAGCTCTGCTCTCTGGATGATTTTATCGGCTTGAAGGCGCTGATGTAGGTTGTTGAGACTTTATTGCTGGATAAAAATCTGATAAAATTAGACACGTTTTTAGATTTTTATCCTTTAATTTAGGAAAAGATTCCGTAAAATTTTACAGCTTTTGAGATATAACAGTATATTATATTATATTCAATTTTATTATATTATAGTTTATTATATTATTTGCACCTAACCCTAACCCTAATATGTATATATGGGCAAGAAGTTAAAGCAGTTTAACAGGTCTAACCTACTTTCCAAGGACCTTAGTTTTGTCCCTAATTTCGTCCACTTGAATTGACCTTTAACCTTTTTTTCCTGTGCATTTAAATGCCTTGTGACATTAACAAATGAAAAACAGGAAACGACTGCTATAAACGAGCAGTTTATTATTATTTTTTCTTTGCATCTTGTTAGTCAGTTAATGTGTATTACTATTTCCTGTGAAGCATGTGTGTGTGTGTGTGTGTGTGTGTGCGCGTGCATGTGTGTGTGTGTGTGTGTGTGTGTGTGTTGATTAAATTAACAGCTCGATCTGTTGATTATAAATTTGTGGAACTGTTCTATAAAGTCAATATCGTACTCAAGGTTCTGCTGTTGTATTGAATATCAGTGCGTCTGTTATATGTTTAGAGCTCTACGACCACAGCAGTGCTGATATTCAGTACAACAGCATGACCTCGAGTGTTATATTGCTTAAAATAAAACATACATACAATTACAAATTAATTTCAATTTAAAAGTTAATATTTGCTTGTGTGTTTGTTTGTGTGTGTGTGTGTGGGTGTGTGCGCACACACTTAGAAGTTTTAGTTCTCTTGGAACTTTTAAACTTCCTTATGCATAAAAAAAATATGTTATATGTGTGTGTGCAGATGTGTTTTTGTCCCGTTTTGGCTAGCCTGCAAACACAGCTGTGTATTTTGACTGTCACTCTGTGAACCTCTTATCCAAGTGTGTGTGTGTGTGTGTGTGAGAACGAGAGAGAGAGAGAGAGAGAGATATCAGTATCAGTAAGGTTTTGGTTAGGTAACACACACACACACACACACACACACACACACACACAGAGTAAGTAAGTGGGTGTGGGTAAGGGTTTGAATAGGTCACACATACACACAGCTGTTGTCCTTGGCATCACAGCACAATAACTTTTAAAGGTTGAGAAACCGAGATGAACACACACACACACACACACACACACACACACACACACACACACAGGGGGACACAAACTACATTATGCATACATGCATGCACAAACACTAACAGAGAAAAAACTGCATTATGCATATGGGGGCACACACACACACACACACACACACACACACACACACACTAGCCTTCTTATTCTTGCCAGAACTTTATGAATGATGCTTTAAGTAAAAGTGAGAAAGACGGAGGTCTGGTGTTGGAAAAGTCCCGCAAGTAGCGAAAGACATTAAACAATTGGACTGCTTTTCAACACTGCGGAGAACACTGTTCCCTCACTTCCACGGCTCAATAAATAAATCATTTCTTCCTTCCACAGAACGACTTTTAAGGCTTCTGACATCTGAAGATCTGCTTCAGTAATGGATGGTGTGTGAGGGAAACGATGTGCCTCAGTGATGCGAGTGTATTCCACATCCTCTAAACGTCGCTCCTCGCATGTGTGCAGCTTTAGATCGGATTATATAACAGTGTTCGGGATTTGGGAATTTCTTCCAGACAAATCCTGTCTTTCTGTCCCTCAGAAACACTCTGACATCATTAGCTTTAGCAAGCAAAGAAGCATTAAAGGCAAGACTAAGGAAAGTAGAGTGTGGAGAAGCCATGTTCCTGCTCAGAGAATACTGTGTCGCCCTGAGACACGTTGTTAACTAATGTTTTACCGCACGGATACTCACTAGTAATGATCTGTAGCAAACATTATCAAAGTGAAAACTGGGCTGAAAGGCTCATTTTATGCCTCTGAATCACGTGTACACCCGTAGGACTCACATAGGCGTGTACCCTACACGTATCCTACAGCGTAGCCTGACGTGCACCACCACACAAACGTAACTACACGTCGCAACAACTATGACTGTACTATCTGACAGCCACGTATTTCCAGCGTCTTCTTCTTTTACAGATTTACAGCTTCTACCTCATTGCTTCCATTTTTAATCAACTTGAAAGGCGAACAAACATGGAACAATTTAAAGAAAGACTAATCGAAGAAGTCCGTAAATATTTTCTGAGTTTCAGTAATTCCAATAAAAGTAAGTAAGTAAGTAAGTAAGTATGCAGCTCCAACTCCAACAAGATCTGCACATCACCATTGTTTATAGTGCGCGGCAAAGAAATTCATCAGACTCAGCACAGTGGTGTAGAAACGCTGTTGCCAACTAGTGGCTTGGCGGTGTAACTGCAGAGTGACACAAACACACCAGCGCACATGTATTAATGTTCAACACTTCCGCCTGCGTAGACTTGACACAGAAGCTTAAATCAGCCTTCAGTCTCTAAAGAGTAAGGTGCCAAATGACCAAAATGGGGAGAACACTGGTGGAGTGTGTGATGTGTGTGTGATGAAAAGATAACTTTTATACCCAGGGCAAGTAAAGAAATTATAAATAAGTGATACTGAGCAGATGTGAAATTGAACATGATGCATAACTTAAAACGAGATTAAGTATACAGTCCTTCACACACACACACACACACACACACACGCACACACACACACCTGTCCAGAACAACACCACGGAGCTAGAGCATTAACCTGGGCTTTATTTTGGAAAGGAGGAGCTTCAGTTCTGTGAGGAAAGAACGGAGTGTCCGGAGTGCTGAAGTGTTAAGACGTACAGCACAATCTTTAACACACACACACACACACACAGAGTTATTTAGGATGGAGAGATTAAAGGACAAGGAAGGACAAAGGAAAACTGTCTCTCTTTCACTCTCTCTCTCTCTCTCTCTGTCAGTAACACAGCTGCTGCAGCTGTTTCATGAGATTACTGGACAACATACAGGGCGTGGCTCTTCATATATACACACACACACACACACACATACACACACACATGTAGAACTGCATCAGATGGGTAAAACACAGATCAGAACAGAGATTCAGATAGACAGGTCAAGGTCATTTGGTGAGAAGTAAGTCATACACTGTGTGTCATTATGTATTGGCACCCTACACAGACCAAAGAGTTTATGGTACATACAGTACATACATGGGTTTACTAAGTGTATTATATGCTGAATGTAGAGTTTTTGTCAAATGAGTGCTTGTAAAAATGCTATTAAGATTATGTCATTTATGTCCTCGGCGTGAGGAACGAGCAATAAGGTCCTCTGTAAGTACTTCAGCAATAACAGGGAAAATACATCTGTTATTCTAATACTGTAAAGATGTTGACTATATAAAATGTATAAAACAGCAGTTTTCCTTTTCTATGTACACACACGAGACAGAGCTGCAGTTTAGTGTGAATTGTCCTGAGCTGTTCTTTAGATCTATTACAGAGAGTAACATTTCTTATCAGAGTTTTTAAAAAATGGACAGGCCACGCCCACAAGCGACGACCTTGCAGTCAGTATACACAGCAAGATGAAACTGCAACAACAACTTATTTTCCGCTTATGTAAGGGTTCTTCAGGCTATGTGGGGAAGAAGAAAATTATTTATGTAGCAGTCGAACCTTTATAGGAAAGATTCAGACCTTCGAATATCCAAGAAACCAAAAAACTCAAGTGGCACAGATACATGCTGGCAACACAGCACAAGTTAATGACGGTTAAAAAATATACAAGTATATGTGCTCATATGCTGGTGTGTGTTAACGGGGGTGTTCGGATTTCAAACTGTGTATTTGGGTTTTCGGATATATCAGGTCGAACCAAAGTTATCATTACTTTAATAACATGTAAATTTTACCAGTACAGGAATATCGGAATGATGTCACAAAAATGTAGAACTCTCAAAATGAGCATATTATTATTATTATTATTATTATTATTATTATTATTATTATGTCATTAAAACAACAATAAAAACACGTGATTATGTGATTTTCTTTTTTACTTTTTGCTCAGTCAAGTTTGTATAGTTGGTTAAATTTAAATAAAATTTGTTTCATCATGTTGCCTATTTAGTGCTGAAAAAAGGAAATGTCATTCTGTACTGTACAATCCTGAGCTCTATATGTGTTTATTAAACAAACAGCAAAACAAGTAACTAAAATGCAAAAGGCTTAAAAATCTACAAATGAAAGAATATGCAATAATTTAAAGTCTTAATACACAAACACAATCTAAAGCTACGTTTACGCCGTCAGGTAAATGTGACCCAATTCCGATGTTTTGCTCATATGTGACCCATATCCGATAT
>JAOVVB010143190.1:0-11998 GCA_028570985.1 Heterobranchus longifilis
TTTCTTTAAACCAATCACAATCATCTTGGGCGGCGCTACGCCCCGGCTGCAGAGACGGGACTTTGAGAACCACAGGAGAGGGGAGGAGGGACTTCCTGTCCACCAGGGTTTCCTCCCGGAGTGGAAGTAAGGCTTTATACCGACACTGTTTACATCGTAAGCCAAACTAATGCTTGCCACCTGTGACGGCACCCACCTGTCACTCAAAGCAGCCACACCATTAATTATACATAACTTTAAATATGATTTAAACGGGTGAGTTCTATTTAAAAAAATCAGCCCCTGTACAGTTGTCATGAATGGGGAAATTAGCTATACAGACCAAAACCGTTTTTTGCACCAGGCTGTAAACATCTGCTGTAAAGTTTTAACACGGGGGTCTATGGGGATTGACTCGCTTTTGGAGCCAGCCTCAAGTGGTCATTTGAGGAACTGCAGTTTTGGCACTACATGGTCTACATGACTATGAGAATGCATTTTAAGTAAGTATATTGAAGCTGTCTTCAGAGCTTTTCTCTGTATTCTATGACTGAAAGTGTTGGCACGTTGAGGCCGTCGGTGATGGCCGTCAGAGGTGACAACTCGACAGACACAGAGCCCAGGAGATTGCCGCTTGGGTTTGACAGAAAGTCCTGTTTTCTTTCTGCTGCAGTGCAGAGCATCCTCAACTGCCTGATGTGGCAACAGCCCCTCTCAGGACAGGATGGTCCTGCAGAAGGATTGTGCATCCGGCTGAGTGCAATACGGGTACTGCGCTCCCCTCCCTGTGGAGCCTGTACAACAGGAGGTGCATGAGCAGAGCTAGCAGTATAATAAAGGACTCCCACCACCCCAGCAATGGACAGTTTGTGCAGCCACAAATCACACACTGAGAGACTGAGGGAGAGTTTCTTCCCACAGGCTATAACAATAAACTCTTGAAGGACAATACACCCAAGGACAAACACCTACGTATTAAATTACTATACTGCTATGCTGTATTTGCCCTTGTCACTTCTTACTTTCACTTTTAACCATGTTTACCATCTTGTATATTTTGTATATGTTGCTCATTCTGACCAGGTGAGGTGCAGACAGACTTTAGTATATTTTTTAGTAAAAGATCTGCAGTTTTTTCACAAAGAAGATGAATCACAGGATACATTATGCGTTACCTTCAGAGTATTGTTGTGCGTGCACGTACATGCACACGTTCAACAGCATTGCACTTATGCAAACTCATGCATACAAATGACCGTGTCCTCATTCAAAGGGTCAGATAAATGGACACGGGCACAGAGAGAGAAGTAGTGTGAAGTCTAGTATCACTGGTGTGATCTCTCTTCTTCTCCTTGTCTCGGTGCTGGCCGCCTGTGCTGCCTGTGTGGGTGCCACCCACCCACCCATCTGTGCCCATCGGGGCCCTCGGGCCCAGAGTCCATCTGGCATCTTCCTCTGTGTCTGTCGAGTTGTCACCTATGACGGCCACCACCGACAGCCTCAACATGCCAACACTTTCAGTCATAGAATACAGAGAAAGGACAGCTTCTACTCAAGGCTTTACATTACAAATATACACACTTAAAATGCATTCTCAAAAAAAAACATAATCCCCCCCTTCAAAATAACAAATACCTCAAATACATTCTTTACAAATGTTACGCAACGTTTACACCTCCAACTCGCCACCTAGCTAGAACTGTCTAGCACCACTGATGTTTCACAGATCCACATTTTAAAGAGGTTGCATAATTACACTGTGACCGGTTGTTAGTTAAAGGAAAAGTTTGACAATTCGCTGTCTTACCATGAGTTAGAAGACTGACCCTACTAAATATGAAGCTAGAGCCAGCAGGTGATTAGCTTAGCTTAGCATAAACACTGGAAATGGGGGGAAACAGCTAGCCTTGTATGAATTAAACAAGTAACAATATAAGATGTTAATTAGTGAGCTTTAGAATTGCCGATAGGCTGATGTAACTTTGGACAGAGTCAGGCTAGCCCCCCCCACTACTACAAATCTTTATGCTGTGCTAAGCTAAGCTAAGCTAACCACCTGCTAGCTCAATCATAGTTGGGGTGCAGACAGCATAGCTATTGCTTTAAAGGTTAGCATTTGCTACATAGCAATGGAGTGACAACAGTTGTATTTTAGGCTTGGACATACTTACTTGTACCGGTCACGTGGACACACATGCAGTTTCATTCATACCTTACTGAGGGTTCCCGTCAGTCTGGCCTTCCCCGCGTGTGCATTTCCCGATCCACAGTCCACACACCATTCCAGCTGGTGGCTGTCTTTGTATTCCTTTAAAGACAAATTAGATACATGTGGGTATGTAATGCAGAATGTCCTCACACAGGCTCTCTTCAAAACAACATCCATTTTGTTATTTTCTTCTTCTTCTTTTTCTCCCTGGCAGACCAGCTACAAGTGCATACGCCACTAACTGGAACAACTGGATCATGTGCAGTCTGCACGCTTGCTATGCTTTACAATCTACAATTTCGGGCAGGACATGGGCGATGGCTACATTTACGTCTAAAATGTAGCTAATGGGGACCCTCTTGGACATTTGCAATTTCAAGCAAAGATGTTTTTCTTTTAAATGTTTTGGACACGAATGATTCATATGTTCCGTTAAAGGGATAGTTCAGATGTTTTGAAGTGAGACTGTATGACGTACTTATCTATAGTGAGTGTATTAGCTACAGCAGACGGCGGTCGCCACGCCCCCGGTTTGGAGAAACAGACAGGAGTCTTGACACGGAAGCTAAGCAATGTACTGCTGTGGACGGGGTCAGCAGCTAAACATATTTTAACCACCTAAAGAAAGGCCCATCTAAAAAAAAATATCGGCTTACGTGTACGTCATATTTAGAATATTTGTATCACTTTACCTTGCCGTCAGACAGCCCTGTTTAAGTTTACGTGGGGGGAATTTAAGCTGTTGCTCTCGTCAAAGCCACCAGACTCCACTGACAAAAACTGTCATTTTATCTTACAGAACATGGGAGTTGCTGGTCTAAAATATTCTAAATACAGCGTACACTTAAACTGCTATTGATCGACTGCTTTTCGTTGGGTGCCACAGCAGTTCATTGCTTAACTTCAGTGTCGGGACTCCCGTCTGTTTCTCCAAACTGGGGGCGTGCCGGCCGCCAAATACTGTACACCGACTACGGATAAGTACCTCATACATCGCCACTTCAAAAAATCCAAACTATCCCTTTAACTCATACCACTGGATCTTTTAATAGATCACTACAAAGCAGAGGAATCTTCATCGAGTTGAACTAAGTGTCAGTGATGGATGATATTAAGCAGCCTGTGGGATCTGACGTCAACTGAAGGAGACAACAGTGTGGCATACGCCCCGCTAAATTTAATGAGGATTTCACGGTGAGAGTGTACGAGACCTCGCTATAGTCTTCAGTCTGAGCAGAAGGGATTCTGATGAAGACAAGTTGCGGGTCATTTGCATGACAAAAAGCCTGGAGACACAAAGACAATAGAGGATTACCAGGGATGCATATAGAAACACAGCTGTTAACGTATTGAATCTGACACCAGCGATCATTTATAGCTCTGTGTTTTATTACAGGGTGGTGCAGGGGTGCTTGTAAGGAATTAAGTTTTAGATTGATTAATGGAGGCGTCTTAAGCTATAGTATTCCCCCATTCCCTCACTGAGAGCAGAGTGATCCTGGCTCAATCCCCTGCCAAATGATAAATTGTCATTTTCAGCTCTCAATTTACATTCAGATACATTTTTTTTTTCATAGGAGATCACATGCATTTTGTCTCAAATGAAGTTGGAATAAAGCTACATTTTCAAACCAAACTCTTCACGATCACTGGATTGCGGCTTGAAACGTCTCCTCTGCTCCATATATCAAGATGAATATTCCGAAGGGTAATTAAGAAAATTAAGTCTACTCCTTTTCCCCGAGCATATAAATCAGTCTCTTCATCGTGAATTAGATCCCTGAGAAGATTTAAGAACCAGCTGTCTTATGAAGTCTTCAAGTGCCCATATGTCTCCACTCGGGTCGAATTGGAAGCCGCCAGTAAAGTATCATTTGACATGTTTTGGTGTCTGGATGAACTATCGATATAACATTTTTAGGGATGAGGATTTTAGACGTGAGGTCTCGTGTACGGTTTGGGATTCTGTTGTCCCAAAATATCTATTTATATCCGTCTGTCTTGTAGAAATAAAACATTTAAAGGTCCCATATTGTAAAAAAAGTGAGATTTCCATGTTTTATTTGATTATATAGCAGGTCTAGGTGATATATAAATACTGTGAAAGTATCAAAATGCTCAATCCACGGAGAAAATGCACACAGCCCGAATTCAGAAGCTGTGCCTTTAAATGAGCCGTCAGCAGTTGCTACGGTTGTGATGTCACAACTATACAATATAGAGGTAGAAAGTGCCGCTACAGTGCCGTCATTCCAGAAACACTGACCAATCAGAGCAGACTGGGCTTTTTCAGGAGGCGGGCTTAAAGAGAAAACAGAGCGTTTCAGACAGAGGGTGAATACAGGTATATTCAGACACAGTATGACAAGAAACTATGTGTTTTTTGAACATTAAAGCATGTAAACATTCTTGTAGAAACCCAAAATACAACTAAGAACCTGGAAATTAGTATAACATGTCCCCTTTAAATACAGAGTCAACATTTTTGGCTACACACAATCACAAAAGAGACTTTAAAGAAGGAATCAATAGCTATTGTTTCAACTATAATCAGTGGGGAAGTATTACAGGTGAAAGCTAATGGCGCTGACTCACCAGAGGGGGCAGCACCTCCCCAGAAAAACACACCCCACTCACTCCTGCTTCCTGGAAACCCCTCACACACATACATAAACACTATACACGTGCACACACACCAGCCTGTTACTCATAGCCTTCCTGCATCCAATAACAGGATGACTTATGTTGTTGTACTGTAGGTAGGCAAGCAGCAGGTTTAAAATGGAAACGCAATTGGTTATATTTAAGAGGTTGCATGAGTGTGTGATGATGCATAACGTCTCTGCTTTCCGCCGTCATGCCAGCATCATCACACCCTCTCCTCGGCTCTCGAGACACATCTGTCTCTTATTAGCCCTGTGACTGCTGCAGGTTGTCATCCCGCTAACGGCTCCTGTGATGTTTCTCCTCAAGTCGTGTCACGTGTAACATTGTTGTTAATTACTATAGGCAGTGATGAACCAAGTAGTGCTATATTGGGAATGTATATTAGCCTCCCGAGGGAGTGCTGTCATGTAGGTGAAGAATATCGGCTGGGGGGTTCATTAACGTGTGCGCAAAGTGCTTTATTTACAATCTACGCATGGTGCAATATCTCTAATATCTGACGTAAGCATGTTTTCCACCAAGAATGTAAAGAATCTTGTGTTGATTTTACCAAATGTTGTGGGTTAAAACTCATGTAGCTATGACACACCAAGAATGATCAAGACACCAGACTTATTTCTGTACATAAAAATGGGAGTTTAATTGAAACTTTTGTATCAAAAAATAGCAATATCCATCCTTCACAGCCACAAGTCACACAGCTAAACTGAAAAGGTCTCCAATATGAGGCTTATGTGACAACTACGAAAGCTGTTCCACCCGTTGTTTAGCTTTCCATAGAACTCAAAATTAATCTCGACAGTACAGAAACCAGATGGATTTATCTGATAATTAGCCATTCAACATTACCAACAGACTTTTTTAAAGTAGTTAAATAACATTCAAATGCTCTTTTCAAATTTAAGTAAACTTGTTTTATTCTGCTTTACATCGACAACTGCTTCAGTGCATCCTCCACATCTCAAAAAAAAAAAAAAAAAAAACATGTCGAAATGTAAAAATAAGTTATAGGAATGCAAATCAAAGGCCAAGTAGGATATGCAAAATTTAGAGGGGATTTTAAGCATAGACAATAAATAAATAAATAGCCACAGAAGTGTGGAATGTGTTTACAAATAAATTAAATGCAAACGGGGAGGAAAAATAATGTACACACAAAAAGAGAGAAAAAAAAAATACACGCTGTACAATATTTGTTGAAAAAAAAAACATAATTGAGTCCATGAATATTGCATTGATTGTGCATTTCACACCCCAAACCCTGAGGGAGGCCAGGGGCGGGGGCCATGTAGTGTCAAGCAGTGAGATGGCGGGAGGCAAAAAAGAAAAGTCAGAGGGCCACACACCCTGCAACAGGCATGGAGGGGGGGGGGGGAGAAAAAGGTGTGGGGGGAGGTGTGTGTGTATTGACATTTTGTAGACATTCAGAAAAGACAGGATCCAGTTTCCAAAACACCTGTTCAGGCTATAGAGTGAGTGAGCAGCGTTTTAAAGAGAGCGACACAAGAGTTGAGTCGAGTGTTTTTCAAGTATTCCATTGTCAGGAAAAGCCCCCACCTCTTTCTCTCCTAATCTAATGCTATCTTAGCCTCTTGGCTGGGGGCTGGCTGGCTTACAGTGATGGAGAGGAGGGAATTAAAAAAAAAAAAAAAAAAAAAAAAAAAACACAGCCTTAACCCTCCTTCCATTACAGCACAGGCAACTTAGCCACCAGACCACGGGCAAATCCAAAAAAAAAAAAACAGAGTTGTTGACGAAAGCCCCCCCCCCCCCAGAAAAGCAGCTTTCCAAAAAAAGGCACTACAAAATCAAAATTAAAACATTTAAATAAAAAGGTTTTCTCCAAGCTCTATGAGAGCAGCCATGTCTGAATAGGAGGGCCTTGCCAGCTGCATATACCAGCCTAGTAACAAAAGGAGTAAAATAAAGTTAAAAAAAAAAAAAAAAGGATGGGAAAATAAATAGTGCTGGTAAGACCGCCCAAACAGAAAAATGTTCCCGATTAGGAAACAAGTATAATCAACTGAAAAAAGAAAGGATGGGGGAAAATAAGATAAGGAAGAACAAATAGTAATAAATTAGAAATTCCCTACAAAAGAGGAAAATTAAAGTACATTTTTCTTGCCGGACCAGCTGAGCCAAGTGCCCAGTCGGGCTACAGGCTGCCGGCCTTGAGTCCATATTCCCCCCCCTCCATCCGAACCCCCTTCTTTCCCCAGAAAGTCTTTTTCAGTCCACCCGAGCCGTCCATCAGAGGCTCTCCTTGCTTGAGCTTGTGCTTGACGAAGAGTCTGTGTCGATGGTCCTGAGGCGGATGTCGCCGGCGACCACCGGCTCCTCTTGTGACTTGGGCGACTCCGTCGTCGTCGCCCTCATCCAGGGGTGGTCGCAAATCTGCTCCAGGGTGGGCCGGTCTGAAGGCCGCAGGGCCAGGCACCATTTGATCAGCTGCTGGCACTCTAAAAAGGAGGAAGATGGAAAAACAATGTTGAGGATAAGAGGATCTGAACTCAAAAGAGAGAAATTACAAAGTGTTGTTTTTGTTTTTGCTGTGCTGCATATGACTCAGTTTGTATGGATCTACAATATCCTAGTGTGTAGGCGGTGCAGACAGCCAATAGAATGACAGCAGGCATCCTCTTATTGAGTTACCTCCCTAGGGTAACCAGGGCTGTTACACAGAGTGCACCGAGGGAAATCATAACAGCTAAAATCTCTATTTTAGTTACCAATCATAAATCAGCCTACCAGCCGTTGCAGCAGGTAATCCATTATGATTGTGAGGTATTACTCTGATGTAAATTGCGTCAAACTAGGAGGTGGATTTCGAGGGGCTGTACCGGTTACCGTGGCTAGAGGGCAATAGAGTCGACTCGTGTGTTGTGTTGTTGTGGTTGACTTACCGGCTGAAACCCTCCTCCTGAAGTACAGTCTCCCTCTGAGGATCTCCTCGTCCTGCTCAAAGGGGATGTCTCCACACACCATGTCGTACAGCAGCACGCCTAGCGACCACACCGTCGCCGAGCGACCGTGGTATCTGTGGAAGCGGATCCACTCTGGTGGGCTGTACACTCTTGTGCCTAAACAAAAAAAGGGAAGAGAAAAGAGTTGTGAAATATAGCATGAAGCAGTGGGCTTATTATTATAAGAATGTAAAAGGGCATCAACAGCAAAGAGACTGAATAAAAAGAATGAATGTGCTTGTGTCTAAAATGGCTGAGTCATAGTAGAAATGCTTTCCATCTTCCTCTAGCCACAAAACACAAACTGGGTGACCTGTCTCCTCCCCTCTCTCCCTCCCTCCTTTTCTTTTCCTCCCCCCCTCCTCCCTCCTGGAAGGAGGAACTTGGATACCAAACAAAAAAAAGGCAATGTGAGCCCATCACGTGAACCGCCGACTCGGGTTTCACAACAAACAGATGTTACGTGGCACTGACCTAATACCCACAAAGTGCGACTGTTACTAACAAAATAACAAACATAAAAGGAGCGCGCGCTCATCTCACAAGACAGGGATGAATCAGAGATTTAAAAAAAAAAAAAAAAAAAAAAATCAATTAGGAGGATTAATAAACTGTGAGTCATATCTCTGAATCCATAACATGCGCGTCATACATCCCGATAAAAACACTTTTCATTTGGCAGCATCGATCATAATGATGAGACCCTAGGCGAGGAAAACCCTCGACCAAAAACAGACCACTGCGTCACAGGCTCGTGAACGCCTCCATATCTGAATATAGCACAGCGGAGCATCAAGGGCAAATACAACCCAGCCCACACGGATATGCATTCATAACAACAAATTACACACCCAGCATTGTAACAGCTCATAATAGCAATTAATGTAATATAAGGGTTTGGAGGCGGCGGCTCTGCTTACCATCGAAATCGGTGTAGACTGTGTCCTTGAGAATCGCCCCTGAGCCAAAGTCAATAAGCTTGAGCTCCCCGGAGCGTAGATCCACAAGCAGGTTTTCATCTTTGATGTCTCTGTGTACTACACCGCAGCTGTAGCAGTGTCTGACCGCCTCCAAAACCTGGCGGAAAAAGCCCCGAGCCGTGTCCTCGTCCAGGGCGCCCTTCTCGGTGATGAAGTCGAAAAGGTCCTTGACGAGCTCCGGCCTCTCCATGACTATCAGCCAGCCGTCCGCGCGCTCGTAATAGTCCAGCAATTTGATAACTCCGCGAAAAGACGAGCTGACCTTCTTTAGCAGCAGGATCTCCAAAGGCACCATAGTCCCATTCTGTATCAAATTTAAAAAAAAAAGGGAGGATTTGTTAGATATTTCGATCACAACACCCCCCACACACACAGCAGCAGCAGCAGGCAGGGAAAAACCAAAACAAACCACACGCATACACAAATCGGGGATGACTACTTACAATTGTGCCCCACTCGGTCACCCTCTCCTTCGCAACATGTTTCACAGCAACCTGAAATAACACAATAAAGAAGAAAAATCGTAAGCAAATGCTTCAAATATCATGTTGTGTTTCCCGGTGGCGACACAAGGACGCCCCGGCTTTCATGGCGGCCACATGCAGGATCAAAACATAGACCCCCCGATCCCCGTGCACATCCTTACCGGTGCGCCATCAGAGATCCGGCTGCCGGCGTACACTGTTCCAAATCCTCCGCTGCCCAGCACGGAGCCCACCTGGTAAACCTTTTCGAAAGGCTCCTTTTCCACTTTAACTGCAAGTAAAAGTGAAGAATGTTAAGATAAGTGCAACATTTTCCCACAACAAACCGCCGCTTAAGTGCGAGGTTAGGTTACTTGTAGTAGCTTCACTCTAAATTAATCAAACAGTGTAAATATACGATTCGTTCAAATCCAGTGTAAATGTGGTGAAAAAGTAACGTTGAGTAAAGGAGAACTTACCCGACTGGAGCTGTATTTTCACTGGTAGATGGTCCATACTTGAGGGATTGCAAATGTGCGAAAATGAACCAAACTTTGACAACAACATATTCACGCTGAAAAGCCGACGAAGACGATCCCTATTCACCCGGTGAGAGTCAGAAGAGCCACAATATTCAGGAGGAGTGAGTGGAGGAGGCGCAGTGTGTAAATGGTGGTGCGGACCGTCTTGGCTTCAAGCAGAAAAAAAAGATATATCCAGTCCAGCAGTGCGCCAACTCCGCCGCACCGCGCCCGTCAAAGTCGTCTCACGACCGTGAAGTCGTGCACCGTTTCCCGAAAACCGGCATGAAAACTGACTTCTGTGTCTCGACTCAAGCACAACAAACGAAAACAGTCCTCTGAAGTGATAAAAAAGCGAACACTCCGATGTGTATAGCAGCCGTGTCGACAGTAGAGTGCGTTTAAAGGGCCTCCGCAGTGTGTTGTTATCCTGAAGAGTGGCCGCTGTCTGAGCTTTGGCGCGGTCTCCCTGAGCCAATATTTTGACGCGCAGTGGGATGGTGATATCCCTCCGCCACCAATACAAGTCGACACGTTTGCTTAATTACCGCGCAAATTCGCCACTTTTCTCTAGATATATATTTAAACGAAACCGCTGGTGACGTATTGTAATTTTATCACACTTTTATTCAAAAACATTATCGAAATAAGCATTTTCACCGAGCACTACTTTCTCATAGTACGAGACGCCCATGAATCCCTTGTCTGGAAGCTTTGCGCTGTGTTCACTATCGACTAGGAGGCGACGACCAATTAGATGTCGTATATAAATACCGTTGTTTCGTATCTGGACCAATCCAGAAAAAGTTATTATAATAAAGCAGGCATTTGAGCGCACGTGGCGGCAATTCTGAGTCGCCCTCTCCCCTCCCTTTTCCTCTGCAGCTCTGCAGTGAGACACAGACAGTTTATGTTTGGAGAGGAAAGTTCAGTTTGTAGTGTAATTCACCACAAACTACTGTTTAGCTCTTTGAAATCGTTCTCAGTTCTGTGCTATCAGTACCTAAACTCACTTGTGTTATTTGTTTACGTTTTGTTTACCTTAAATATAACCTAAAAATGCTGTTTGACTGTTATGATTGCCATACAATTGAGAACAATAGTTATTTAAAGATCTAAATAAAATAAAAATAAAAAATCTAACAGTTGAACAATATTGAAAGATTCAGCCCTGGAGAGTATTTTTTTTCTTTATATGTATGTATGTATGTATGTATGTGCATCCATGCATGTGTATGTATAGGCTACTGTATGTGTATATGTATGTGCACCATCATCCTAGCCCAATTTATTTTCCTTTTTCTGATTTTTTCCCTTTTTATTTTACTGTTATTATTTTTTCTTTCTTTCTTTTTGTTTTTTCCTTTATTTTCTATTTTCTTGATTATTATTATTTTTATTGTTTTCCACTATAAAATGCATAAACATTGGAATGCTATAAATATGAACAGCATATGTAAATAAATATAGTATATTAAAAAATCTAAAAAAAAAAAAGTTTCTAGTTTATGCAACAACAGAGATAACAGTTGATTATATACTTTTGTTTAGCCTATATTTAAAAATCTAATTTTCAAGTGTCTTAGCCAAGAGAGAGGCAACAATAACAATGAGCTACAGACAGGCAACGTCTGACAAAAGACACAAAATATACCAAAATCAGTCTTTACAAAATGTCAGTTTCTGTAATCATTCATAAAATGTATTATACAAATGATATACATATTGCCTCCTATAATATGGTACTTTAAAACAGCCCAAGAGCTGTCTAATAAAATATAAAAATAAGACAGATAAAACAATATAATAAGGCTCAGAGAAGAGAGAACACACTGCATGCTGCTGCATGTGCATTAGTGCCAAAAGTTAACAATGACTGTCCGATGACACTGCAAGAGGCTACATTATTACACACAGGCAGTATTTGAATGATACACGAGAACACTATGTCATGCACTGACATGAAAACAAAATAGCAAAGTGAAAACACAATCAGATGGCCATGGTTTGTGAAGCCAGCTGTCCCATTTCAGAAGGTAAACTTTCCCGTTTTACTTTTACTGTTACACATCTGACATGACCTTGACTCTCTGTGAACTAACACATTTTATCTTCTGCTACCTCTGATAACCTGCGTGTGTATGGATGTGTGTGTGTGTGTGTGTGTGTGTGTGTGTGTGTGTGTGTGTGTGTGTGTGTGTGTGTGTGTGTGTGT
>JAOVVB010143201.1:0-11998 GCA_028570985.1 Heterobranchus longifilis
TATAGTCTACAGTAAACTACTGTATGATAAGGCCTACACCGTGGTAGGTGGAGCAGAATAATGTGAGTGTACAATTTGTCTGGAATCGGAACCGAGAATCAATAAGAACCAGAATCGATAAGCAGAATTGGAAATGATCATATTTAAATGATACCCATCCCTAGACATGGGTACAGTAAAGGAATAAGTGGAAGAAAAAAGGAGAGGAGAGAAGCTGCTGGATATATAATTTGTGTTAAGTAGGGTCAGGCTGGTGAGGGAATTTAATTTGGCTGCACGGTGGCCAAACAGAATCAAAGCAGCTTAGAAAAAACAAAGCAGAGTTTAATATTATTGAATCTCCTCATATTCTTCTTTCTCCTTCTATGTGGGAGATTTATTGGAAAAATGTGTTATGGCTCAGAAGGACGCATTAAAACATAACTTTGCAACTCACTTTTTTTTGGAGTCACATCCACGTATTCGTATGGTTGACTAGAAGAGAGTGTTGTATTTCTGGGGAAGGACAAGAAAAAGAAGAGTTGATGCACATTCAAAACTTGAAAAATACTGATCAGAGCTCCAAAGGCTTCAAGTTAGTTGTTACTCTCTTCAAAAACCAACTGAAATTATGCTCAGTAAGTTCAAGATTGTTTGCGTCTGCATGCACAAATGTAGTTGCTTTTATCCGGATCTCACAGCAAAGCACTCCCCCTGTCTTCTTAGACACCCATCCACACACGCGCGCACGCACACGCACACGCACACGCACACGCACACGCACACGCACACACACACGACAGAGGGCCAGACAGAGGGCCAGACAGAGACAAAGACTCCTGTTAGTGGGGGGCTGAAATCTGCTGTGGATTACCAATAGATGACAGATCTCCCATGCACCCTGGATGTCTCTCTCTCTCTCATTCTGTATGGTGAAACAGTAGCAAGATGCCATTACACAGTCGGTCAGGGGGAAACTGTACTGCACTGTACTGTCCTGTACTGTACTATTTGTATACACACTGTGTGCTGTCACAACTTCAGTCAACAGGAACATTTCATTCCAAAAAGTGACATGGAAGTGGTTAGTGAGCTGATAGTCGATTTTCTCTCACTGGGTTTGTCTCTGCTGCCCTCTCTCTGTCTCTGAACTTGCACCAGGTTGTGGGTCCTCCAGCTTTGTTGTTTATATTCATATCCAATCAAGTTCATTTCATTTAAGTAGCCCAGTTTCAAAACCAGTGTGTCATTGGTCTTTACAGAGCAGACCTGGTCCAAGCTTCCCAAAAAGACAAGCAGAATGTAGATTTGCATGCATTGCACACAGTTTCAGTGCACTGTATCAGAAAAGCCTTTGAGAAAAGAGTGTTTTAAAAAAACATCAGCACAGTGGAATGTTTTCATTCAGAAGTACCAAATGTGAAAAACTACAAACTGAGCAATTATTATCATAAAGCAGCATTTGACACCGAACAACAGAGTACTAGAAAATATTTCAAACGAAACAGCAAGTGACCGTGGTTCTGCAATGAGAAACATGTCGTCTAGTAAATAATCTCTCTGCCTCAGCTGTTTGAGTGGCAGCCTTTTCAATAAGTTGATGCTCTTTTGCATGACCCTTGACACTGACACCAAATGTTAATTTTTGTAACAAGACCCCAGTCTTAGTACTGACAGTACAAGAGAGGAAAACAAATGGGATTTTAACTTCCAATTACAATAATGGCTTTTTGTGACAGGCCCTCCAACTACGCACCTTAGCCCCCCCCTCCCCTCCCTCTCACACACGCAGTAGGAAAATAATGCAGCTAATCATCCTGGAACTATCATCTTTGGAAATGTGGTCATGTGAGTGACACGTTAACAAAAGGAGAAGGAGATTAACAGGAGAAAGTAAGGCTGCATAGAAGCAGGAATATCTTAGGTTCTCATATAACACACACATGCAGCTGCAGGTAACCCCGCCATGCACCCTCTCTGCATCCAACTCACTTTCCATCTTTAATCCTCACATTATCTTTAAGATATATTTTAGTGGTTCTGAGCCAATCGAGCAACGACCAGCAATTATTCTGCCAAAAATTTTTTTTTTTTAAATCAATATTTAGTTTGATTTAAGAATAAACAAATTTTTCACTTCTGCTACTGTTTTATTTCTTAAAACAAACAGCAGCTAACGGTCTTTCTTCAAATCTTACTCCCATCGTTGTGCTGACTCAAAATATAAAAAGTCATAAATTAGTTTGAGGTGAAGTTAAAAAAAAAAAAAACGCCTTCAAAATGATCTACTTTTAGAAAACATTTGCTCATCACTGCCTGCTCCTACATCTAACATCCTAATTGTGTCCCAACAGGTGCATATTAAGGTGAGCAGATTTCTGAAAACCAGGGACATTTTCACTTCTGTGGTCATTATATCATTAAAATATTTTATATATAGTGTTTTGACCATGTTGTACTGTAATGACATATGGCACAGGCCGACTGATAAAACTGGGTAGGCCTAACTTTGTAAAGCTTGTCAAAAAAAAAAAAAAATCACAGTTCATATTTGATGTATATTAGCTTTCATATATGTCAAAGTATTCTCATAAGCGGGTCGTATCATGAATACGAAAATGTATATACGTAAATGTATTCGTAGATTCCTCAACATTGCGATTAACAGGACTAATTCGGCAGGTTTAGGCGATAAACATACTTAGTTAGGTTTAGGCAACAAAACGACTCGGTGTCGTTAGTAAAAAATCCCTCCAAAAAACATTAATAAAAGTGATGAATATTAAACACATATTTATTAACAACAACTACTCAGATGATCAAATCCATCTAACATTGGTAGGGTATGACAGTAAACCACGTTCTGGCCTTTCTTCCAATGTACAACTCAGAAGACCATGCAAAAGAGCATGAAACATGACATCCAGAGGACACATTAGTGGAGTACAACACACAGCGTGTTGAAATACTGACATTGTAAACTTTTCTCTCTTATTGAATTCCTTCAGGACTGCCTGTTGTAGACCAGTTGTTCGGTCTTGAATACAGGATTATTTCAGGGAAATGTAATGCTCGATATGGTTGTCAAAAGTATAAATACTTTGATTACTTTTTCGATACCACGTGTTTAAAACGACACAACACATTCAATAGAAAGTACCGAAGCTCTAAAAATAAACAGATCTACAATCACATTTTCAGCCCACGGCTGCACAGATCAAACAACAGAGAAGAAAATCAACTGGTCTTCAACCTGTACCAGGTTGTTGATAAAAAAAAAGAAAAAACATTTCTCTTTTTGCAAAAAGAAAAACATTTTTCTTTTTGCCGTGGTATCAAAGGAGGTATCGAGTATCATTTTTTATCCTAGTATTGTATCAAAGTTGAAAACGCTGGTACCGTGACAACCTTAATGCTCGAGCTAAAGGGATTATTCTAGTCGATTGACAGAAAATGAATCACTAACTATTGTGTTAATCGACTAATTATTTGAGTCACTTCTCAAGCTAAAATGCAACATTTGCTGGCACCAGCATCGTAAACGTGCGTCTCTGTTTTATATCCTCATGCAGTGAATATCTTTGTGTTTTGGACTGTTGGTCAGACAAAACAAGCGATTTGAATATGTCGCCTTGGGCTCTGGGGAAAATGTGAAGGGCATTTTTCACAATTCTCCATCACTTCACAGACAAAAAGATTAATTGATTGATTGATGAATCGATTAATTGAGAAAATGACTGGCAGATTAATCAATGATGAAAATAATCGTCCGTCGCAGCCCTAATTAATTATGTAACCATGTTAATGGTTTAAGCAGACTTTTACTCACACTGGCAGCAGCAGCAGCAGCAGCAGCAGCATTGTTGTCTAAATATAAATGCAGCCACATATGACTAACTGAATGCAACCTTGTTAATCATTTATAAGTAAAACAAACTCCAGGCAACTGCCAAGATGATGGAAACACAATTCATTCTACTACAAAGTTAATTATGCGGTTCATTGTGTTCCAAAAATAAACGGTAAGTGTGCATCATTATGCATGACTACCAAGGTCATCAGGCATTCAGTATCTTCAGTAACATGAATTCAACTTGCCGTTAGCGGCGTCTTGGGTGTTAAGACATTTTACTGTTCACCTCCAGGACAAAGAATGTCAGTTTTCCTGAAGGAGGGAGCCGGTCAGGACTGTCGGCAGCACGGTGCGGTCTGCACTTTGTGTCATTATGCAATGCAGCGAGCTGCTGTCGCCGAGGTGACTTTCATCTGTCACATTCTAATGGGCAATCACAGGCGGTCGTTTCAGTTTATTATTTCACTTTTTATCTATTGGCAATTTGGGCTATTTATACTCACATGTAAACTGAATCACACGAGGGACGCACCGATCCAGCCTTTTCAGTCTCGATACAGATACTAATACTGATACCTGGGTATCAGCCGATACAGAGCACCAGTCTGATAGTACCAGTGTTTAATTAATAAGCTGTATGCCTCTGTTATGTGTAGGGCAGCATCAGGCTTGACTTAAAAAGTGACAAATACATAGATATAAATTTACTGAATTGTTATTTATTATTAAATTAATAAAGAAAATTAATAATGAATTTAATTAAATAAATCTGCCCCATTCTCACCGATACTTGATCTATTTGAGTCAGTGTCGGATCCTGTATGTTTCCAAATATTTACATATTTGAATTATCTTTGACACTGAGAACAATGAACTGCAGTCAAAGGACATTAACACACACACGCATGCATGCGCACACGCACACGCACACACACACACACACACACACACACACACACACACACACACACACAGCCTCTAGCAAAGACAAATAAATATAGATATACTAAACTTAATAAAAACTTACAGCAGTGTATTGATCTGCTCAAGTCACTGGACCTTTTATATCTATATTTTGTGCATACTGTATAGTAATGCTTTATTAAATATGTGGCTAATAATTACTAAACCAATACATATGCATGCAAACCAATGCTGTGCACCACCCATCAATCACAACACCCCTGAACCTCTGAATATGCCCTCAATATATGCACTTCATATATATATATATATATATATATATTGACATTTATGCCAAAACAAGAACAGTAATGAATAGCCAGAAAAGCTAAGAGAGGAAAACCCAAGAAATAGACAATAAATGACAGCTTTGTTGTCACCACTAACTAATAACCACGACATCACTTAGACTGTAGACCTTTATACAAATAAACATCAGGCTAATTATTATAAAATAGGAGATCATTCATTTTTACAGTAAAAGATACATTTCCTTTATTTACAGTGTGGCAGCTACCTTAACTAACAGCAGCACTTCCAGGCCTGTATTTCATTGTTGTGCTCCGTCAACACATTTTTGACAGTGTTTTTAGTCACCCCAGACAATGGTTGTGGTCCACTTAATTGATGTAATTAATGTTCATCATGTTGAGTGTTTGCTGAACAACTTCTAAACCCCGAGCCTCTCTGCTCCTCTCAGGAGGGGAATTGGGCGAGCATGAAGCACTCGAGTTTTTTGTCATGCTTCACAGGAACCTAGAAATGAGTGGAATAATTTTCAGCTCTTAAGCATGCTCAGAAGAGCTCAGCAGCGGGGCTCAACTAAGTCATTCTCCATGGCGTGGATAGCTCCCGGGCAATCCTGACCGGCCGGCGTCCAGTTACCTGGACACACATCCACTCGCGCCCCACAATACACAATCATTTAGTGGCAGGTGATGCATGGTCGAGCAAGCACAATGATCCCGACTAGATGTCATGTAAAAGGGGACTGTTTACACTCTGTCGCACTGTGGCTGTCTGTGTGTGGCGATGCAGCAATGCCATGTACTGTCCTCAATGCACCTTGCTGTCTGATTGGAGTGAAGCAAAAGAGGAGAGATATAGGAAAGCTGAGAGGAGGAGAAGGGAGTAAAATCGTATTTTGTGTGGTAGAAGATATTTTGTTCTCTCATCTCTGGAATTATATAAACTGCTCGTGGCTAGTGGAGGCCTCAGCTGCGGTGAAAATAGGCCTCAACTGCCTCAATCCCTAACAATCTACTCCACATCTCCAAATCTTCCATCTCTGCCCCAGAGCGGTGGCAGAAACAAACAAAAACCTCCTGCTCTCCACTCTTTGTCTATATTTCATTTCCTCTGAGGAAGAGGGCTCTCTTAAAATATTCGGCCACTTTAAAGTGCCATGTCACACTGACCAGGCTATTTTCTTTGATGAGCTCTAGTCCTAATCCTTCAATGATACATCTTCTTCTGACTCCATCACTCAAGTGAGTGAGGGAAACCTACAGAATAGTTATTGAATCTGTGTGGGGGGGGGGGGTAGAAATTGCCGGGTTCCCAAGCAGCTCTTACACACATCAGGCGTATAAATGAAGCTGTGGGACACTATGGTCAAATGGATTTCTGCACACACACCCTTAACATGCTGCTGGGCCACAATCGGAGCCCCCAGCCTTGGCTCAGCCCACCTGCCCCACCTACAGTGTAATTCACTCTGCAGCTAAAGCCGGGCAGTAGGCCTGACCCCCACAGCTCCGGCCGTCACTTACCGCTGACCTCCAGCAAGGTGCCAATGAAACATGTCCATTGAGTGGTGAGCAGAACAAACTGTCTCACCTGGCTCCTGCTGACAGCTCAGCATTTTAAAGAGCAGTAACGGATCAACACCGGTTGATATCCGCCTCGCCTCTGGCCTGAGAAATGCACTGCAGCAGATTCCTGCACCGAGAGGACGAGGGGGGGGGGGGTAATTTTGATACTTAAAATATATTAAACCAGTCAAAATTCGGATGTGATGAATAAAAGACAGAGAGATAATAGTACAATTATGCTGACTGGAAAAGTTGCCTGTTGTACCCAGCCCTGATTCTTTTTGACATAACATTTATATAAGAAGACGTTTTAGAAAAACTATATTTGTAAGAAATAATTAAACTGGAACTCTCTCGTGACCATGCACACTACACGTGTAGCTGCAAATGATGCATCGTGTTTCCATTCCAAATATTACCATTGTTTAATTAAAATATGTTCCAACAACTAAGAATAATAGGTGGGCAATTTTTGCTCAAGACACCAAGTCAATAATCTGATGATCCCAGAGCTGTATATCAATTGTGCAAGAAGCTTATTTACATTTGTTGCTAGGTGGAGACCTCTAGTGGCCGTAGTAATTATGGCGGGAGCAAAGGAGCAAGTCAGGTGACATAGTATGAAGTAAGGTTTGTTAAAAGTATCAATACTTTGATACTTTTCCAATATCACATGTTTAAAACGATATAATATCCACATTAGATAGCACTGAAAGTTAACCAAAGCTACAAAAAAGCAGCAAAAAGCTCAAGGCTGCACAGATGAAACAACAGTCCCAAAACAGTGCCGGGATAAAGCCTTACTTCCTGTCCGCACAGGAAGTCCATGTCTGTGTTCCCGTTTCCAAAGTCCCTTCGCTACAGGAAACAACAACCTCTGAGTTATCAGCCTACACACAAGTTTTAAAGATTTGGATCGTGTAATAAGGCATGCCTTGTCTTTCAGTGAATGATTGTAAAGATCTACAAAGAATATGTTTACATCGTTTTCGTGGAGGTGTTCCACCGAAACGGGTTCCCTTCCGACACTATTTTGCAGATTACTAACTACAACCGTACTCATTTTAACCTCCATGATTTTCACTCAAACCATGATCTTTTCCTAAACCTGAACCTGTTGCCTGAACTTAACCAAGTAGTTCCATTCCACAATGTCAACCACGTGTTTAAAACTGCAACCTTTGCACCACGTTAAATAGAACGGTCATATATGTTGTTTTGGGAGTCACTGGCAAACAATCTATTCTGTCGTTTAAGTATATGGACTTGTTGGCTAGCATATTAGCTTACCCCTTATCCCTTCAGTCTCCTTTTTTTCTGTCCATCTGTTGAATTTAAATCCAATATTCACTGGCGTTTGACTCATAGCAGGGCTCAACAATAAGGATTGCCCCATTGCCTGGGGCAAATAAAACATCACTTTGGGTTATATCTAGCAACTCACTTGCCCGATAGTAAAAAAGAATGAAACAGTTTTTTTCCAGAGCTGATAAAAGAAGTAGCTATAAGAAGTGAGCCACCTTGCTTGTTGTTATTTGATAATCGCTAATAAATAAACAATTTGTATAGGGACAAGTAAAAAGCATTAACAACCCTTTCACATAATCACAAATCTAATTTTAAAATATTGCAAAATAGAGCTTTGAATAGGTGTAGTGACTTTGTGATAAATATTCAGGATACATGCATAATCCAACTAATTAAAACTAAAAAACACTGCTTTTCTGTTTGTAAATTTGAAAAAGAAGTTTACACTGACATTTGAAAAAATGGAGATTAGATAAAAGGCTATCATAATCAACATAATTCAATCAACATAATAAAGTGATATGCAAAAAATATGTACTTGTTGGGGTGAAAATCAAATTAACTTCCTTGAGTCACTTCATAAGTGTAGTTCTTCATTTTAGAAAATAAGCTTCAGCTAAGAATATTACAGAAAGAGTGTTTAGTTTTTGCAAGAACAAGACGGATTCTCTCCTCTCGAGTGTTTCAGTCATTTTTTTCTACACAGCTGAGATCCAGTAATATTTAAACAAATGAGAATAAAGCCCCAATTTTACAGGGTCATAAAAGCTTATTAGAGCGTTAGCTCAGTGTCCCTCTGATCTTTCGCTCTTTCGCTACCTTTGCTTCGCCGATTCAGTGAGAAAAATTAGCCTTTTTGTCCTGCAAATATTTTGACCTTTATAAAATGGAGCCCGTGCAAACTGTAATAATTCCAAAGACTCAACTATTCCTATTTATGAATAGACCATTTCTTTGTCACCTCTTCCTCTCCCCGTGCTCTCTCAGCTGTGCAATGCAACGTCATTTACATAAAAGCACGTGATTGAACACAACACAGCAAACGGAGGACCCATGCAGACTAACAACAGTCCATCCTGCATCTGACAGCTCGCTCTCCGTGAGGTGAAACTCTGGCTGTAGTCTAGTGTCTGACTCGGCTTGTACCCACAAAACAGCAACACCAACGCCAACAATTCGGAGCGTGAGAAATAGGAGGTGCGGGGAGAGTGTGTCAGATTAGAGTCCATTGCATGAGTCTCACGCTCACTGCAGGAGATTTGGCCTTGGGCCATGTTCCAGATTTGGGGAAGTTCCAGGTGTTACTCAGCACAGTTATCCAGCTTATCAATCCTGCTTCATGAGTCAGGCCTTTGCTCTTGCTTCTCTCACAACGAGGAAAACAAAGTCAAATACAATCACAGTTGACAAATACCCAGCAAAGCAGCACCGCAACAAGCTAAAAATGCAAAGTGGCGAGTGTGGCTCGGAAATTGTAATACGTTAGCTACCCAGTAGGTCGTGAGAATGGACAAGACCATTCACACACACACACTGCGGTTCAGAGCCAGTCAGTGTTTTTAGACTAAATCAGTCATTTCATTTGTTTTGCGCAATTATTTATTAATTGTTTACATCAAAAAACATCAACCTGAGGTTCTTTGTATTGCTGCTGAAAAAAGAACAACGTTAAAAATAAATTATTGGTTATCTTTCAAAATAAGCCCATGTCACTTTCACAACTTCAAACTGCTCATTTACAGTATTTCATTTCCAAATGAGTCTAGTTAATGAATTTAATTTCCTTGTGCATAAGAAATGTGATAATAAATGTGAAATTCATTACAGATTATTACATTACTGTCAAGTAACAGAGATGTACGCTATTGTTAGCCCATTCATTTTGAAACAGACGTTTTTGTACTTTACAGTGATAGTGAATATATATGTATGAATAAAATGACATAAAAAAGAATATATATATACTTTTTATGAATAAAATGACATAAAAAAAATTTTTATGTCACTTTATCCATACATATATATTCACTGTGTGTGTGTGGATATATATATATATATATATTCATTCTTTTTTATGTCATTTTATTCATTTTATGTCCTTCCAAACCTCCCATGATATTAAGATCATTGCATAGCCTAGAGGAAGTATATTTTATCACAACTATGTGTACAGGAGCTGATACGTCTACTCAACTATGAAGAAATGTACTACTAGCATACAATTACCATAAAAAGTTAACACATACATACAAAACAAATACTTGTTTTACAAAAACTGAAATGTTTGCCATTTCCAGTGATTTCTATGATTTATTTAAGCATCGATTTGCTTGCTGTGCCCTGACTTATTCATGGAAATTGTCTCAAAATTAAACAAAACCTTTCTTAAAATGATCCCGATGGAGTTTTAGATCTCTAGCAGCATTATGGAGCCGTTTCTCTATACGAGTGGGTCCCTGTTTTGTTTATCTCGTGCACGTGCATGGGGATGCACAGGGGCGCACAGGGACGCATAAACATAAATATAGCTTTTGTTTGTTTACAAGAAAACTCCACAGGGCCCCTTTAATGCACTCTTGTTTTAGAAGGCTAGAAATCTCCAGAGCATGTGCATTGTGACTTACAGGGTAATCACACTTTTCTGATCCCGAGACACACATAGGGCAACCGCACTCTAATGTTAAACTGGACCCAAATTAAGTCTTGCTATAAATTCTTCAGTACACAATATTTGTTGTTCTTTAATTAAATTAGATGGTCGACCTGGAGCTAACAATAATTGCCAATCACTTTGCTCTAAGCTCAGGTTAGCCTTTGGCTTAATTTTATGTATATGAGAAGAGGTCAAAATAACACAGCGTTTATTCTAAGGCCTGGGCTAACTTTTGCCCTGGGCTTTAATATGTGTAATGTGAAAATGGCCAAAGATCCTGAATGCAATACAAGAGAATAAGTTAATCATGTCAGCAGCATGTCTCAGAGCCATAACATACTGTTCTAACCTATCTTACATGTGTCTCAGCTAAAGCCTCTGCCATTTCTATTCACAGTGCTGAGCCTTGAGACTGGTACATAATAATTACAGGAGAGTTAAAAGCTCCATAAATTTGAGGTAGCATATGTGAAAGATCTGGTAAGCTTCCAATATATCACCCTTGTCGGCAGGTGCCAGCTCATCATGCACTAATACAACACATCATGTGTGTGTGTGTGTATGGTACAAACACACACATACAAACAGTCCCACACGACAGTCGTTTCTTGTCTGTCTGCGCAGTAGCCAACCGTAGGCAGCACAGAGCTGCAGAAAACAGGCTTAGACACACAGTTCTACATGAAAACCCTTCTTTTCCATGAGCTGATCCTTCTTTGTTCTGCATAAATGCCAATTACATAATTCTCTCTGGCATGCAAATCAGATTAGATGAGGCCATGGCAGATCACCTATACGGCTCGGTCTAGTGCAGCTTCCAAATCCACAAGAATAGAACATTTTGGGACACCACATTTCTATGCATTTAACAATTTAATCAGCTTTTTTATTCAAGATGCAATAACCTAAATACCATTCTTAATGTAAGAATTCATAGTTATAGTATTAATGATTTTCACAAAGTCGCTACGTCTTTCAGGTACACGGACGGTACTATTTGTTATGCAGGAGGACGTATTTGGCATACGCATGGTGATATTTGATTAAAGAAAACGCAATTTGAAATTTTGATAGTGAAATATCAAGGGTATTATCAAATGCTAGAGATGTCCAGGAGTGACATACTATATCAGGGGAATATTTGTATGCTGAGAAGAGACACTGACATTCAGCTTGTGGGCACTGAAACTCAGAATCATGCTGGGAAAAGGGAACCAATGCAAATTAGCAAATCGAAGGAAAGTGACACTTTGCTGTTGGCTATTGGGAGTCATCAGTAAAATGTTGCAGCAGTGCACAGTGCCGTCAAGAAAAACACAAAAGGCCTCTCTCTATGCTTTTCTGTGTGCGTGTGTGCAAGGGCGCATGTGTGTGCTTCCCTGTGTGTGTGTGTGTGTGTGTGTGTGTGTGTGTGTGTGTGTGTGTGTG